>JAOEGS010008133.1:0-41571 GCA_025447755.1 Corythornis vintsioides
ATGCACTTTTCACGTTATTTTTTTAACAGAAAATATTTTTTTTTTTTTTTTTTTTTTTTTTTTTTTTTTTTTTTTTTTTTTTTTTGCAAATGGAGGGGAAGTAGGATTGCCATCATTTGTGGTGTCTGGCTTCCCACTGTTCATGTGGCTGGAAGGAGCACAGCCACTATTCAGGAGTGACAGGGAAGGTGGCCCTGACTTGAATGCCTGTTAAGAGGTTACTTTGTGTAACTAATGTGTGCTTTTTAGATTCAAATTTAGGATGCAGTCATGCTCCGCGTTTTCTATGCAGTTAATTCAATGAGTTTAAGGAGATTGGAGAGGTAACAATGTTTCTTCCTACTAATTTGCACTTTGAAGGTACTGTCTCCTTGTACTTTACACATAACTGCAGTACTTTTAAACCGCATTGATTAAGGTTCCACTGTTAAGTAAAGCCTTTTAAGATTTTCATTGATATCAAAAAGCCTTTATGGGGCCTTACTAAAGGAGGAAAAAAGCCACAATGAGCTTTTAACTGAAGAGAAAATGTCGTGCTAAGATTTGTCAAGATAACAAACTTGGGCTGGTTTTGTGATTTAATTCCTTGCATGATCAAAATGTAGCAGTGCGTGCTTTGTAATGAGACCATACAATGCTTGTTTTTCAATAAACTCCCTTTTCTGTTAGAAACTCAGTGTTAATTCTGGTTGGTGAGAAACAGACCATGCAACAGGACAGTTTTGAAGTGCTCAGAAGTGGGGAAATCTTCAATAGACTCCAGCAGAAGTGTTGCACAATGGATGTGAGGGAAAGTAGCATGGCTGGGAAAGACAGCGGCTGTACAGGGCATTGTGGTTTATCATGCTTCTCTTCTTTAACGTGCTGTAACTTGGGAGATGCAGAACTTGGAAAATGTGTTTGCTGACTTCTAGCCCAGATTGTAATGTGTCACTGTGAAAAGAAACAAACAGGCTTTGTATATCTTGGGAAAAAAAAAGTTTTATCTGTGAAACAAAGGACTTCTAGCTGTCTGACAGGCCTCTTGGAAGGAACACATGATCTCATTCTTCTCAAGGACATCTAGTATGATCTCTGGGTGCCCAGTCTGTATGGGCTGTATACCTTCATGCTCCGGGCCATTGATGTTCAGGTTACATCTGGAAGAATTACTTTTTTTCTGAGTTGCCAAGTCTATCTATTTTTGTGTGGTTTTGGCATGTCCTGCTTTCAGCACCTCTCAGAACTAATTTCAGGAGGGCCGTAAGCAATGTCTTGCCCGTTCTGGGACAGGAGCATGTTATGCATCTATTTTTCTTACCAAGGTGTGAGACAAGGGCTCCAGCATGGATTCAAGTATCATGAAAGACTGGATAGCAACTAGGTGGGACTCTAGCTAGAAAATATATAATATGGTGACTTGGAGTAGATGAACACAGAGGCAGCAGGTGATAGTGTTCCCAGTGCTAAATAAGGAGGGAAGATCCTGGCCACTGTGACCCTACTGTGGGTCACTTGTGTAAACAGAATGGCAACCTGGGACAAGATGAAAAGCTGTGTGAGAAGGGAACTGGAGTAGATCCAAACTATTTTGGTTCACAGGTATGAGCAGGGTAAATATTTTTGTGATGTACCTTCATCAACATAATAATCGCTCTTGATCCCAAGAGGAATAACTTGAGGCAACTCAGCAGTTATTTAAAACCAAGAAATTATGTTCTGTGAACATTTTTTTTTTTTTTCAAATGAAAATACATCTGTTTGTGTACTGATATTAATTACTTACTTTGAAAGCCCTCAAGTGTTTTCAGCACTTTGTGCCATACCCATTCCTCTTCAGATTAGAGGCTCTATTTTCAGCACACCAGTTGCTGACAGAAGGTTGTGCCAGTACATTGTCAGCATTCAGAAAAAGTAATAATAAAAAGTTAAGTGGAACTGCATATCTCCATGGAGAGATGAATAGGAGGCTCTCTAAGCATACCCAGAAGGTTTAGACAAAATTATTTTGATTGAATTATTTGTAATTTATAGAAAAGGAAAGTGCTTAGCTGGGACTGCTGCAGGCAGAGGAAGTGGTGCAGATGCATAGAAAAAATGAAGTAGACTTTTACTTGGATTGAGGTAGTTATTAGCTGTGTCCCGGGGTTATGGAGCTCTACAGCTCTACAGGTAATATGATTGGGTGAGATGTAAATCTCAAATCCTGACCATTTGTAGCCAGTAGAATTTAAGAGCTTCTGCTCTGAATAGAGCAGACTTCATAATTCCAAGAATTTGCTTGAATCCTAATATCGGGCATAATTCCTTAGCATTATTTGGCTAAGGAATTTTCGTATTCTGCTCTGTGCCAGCCTACCCTTTGTGAACACTGTTAAATAGCTGTTTTGTTCGTCCTATTCAAAAGTAAATTGTTCCTTTCAGAAGTTTTTCCTGTAGGAGGTAGTTGTTTGGATTTGTACCCATTATTAAGAACTCTGAGATAAGAGGCTCTGCTCATTTGACTGTGCATCCGAGAAGGAGTGATAGATTGATTGATGAGACAAGGTGACATGAGAAATGCATGTTCTCTGCTTTGCTGACCTTAATGTACATGGTGAAACTCAGCTGGCACCAAGGGGAAAAAATAAACACTTGTCTGGGACAATGTTGGAATACATCTACATCCAACAAAGGGCCAGGAAGCTCCAAACTCATCTCTGGCCTGTGTCTCTGGTGGTACCTCCTTCTGTTCGTAAATACAGATTAGTCCCCCATGATGTCACTGGCTGTGTATCAGGGTGAGGAGAGACTATGACAAGCTGCTGCTGCTGCTGTATATACTTTTCATCCTGGGCTTACGACAAGTGGCTTTACAGCAAAACCGAAATACTAAATGATCCGACTCTAATGTTCACATGGACATGATTAGTTTCTGTGAGTTCATTCTTCTATTTAGAGAAAGCTATTGCTGCCCTCCCTCACGCACTGACACAGTTGCCAAAATAACCGCTCTTACTAACTGGCAGCTTTAAAAGCCAGCCTGCAGCTGACTTTGAAACAGAAGGTCAGCAAGCGGAGCAACAGACTTCAATTCAGAGCTTTAATGGGAGCCATTGACCACAGCAAAAGGCCCTGACTGGAGTGTCTAGAGCGTGCTTTGCACAGGCCAAAAAGTCACTTTCATACTCTTTGAACCTTTTGTATAAACCTATATATTTTTCACTCTGTGGATTTCAAGATGAATGTGCAGCCGTGTGCTAGATGTGGCTATGGGGTTTACCCTGCTGAGAAGATTAACTGTATAGATCAGGTCAGTTCTCTTTCTTTATTATTTTGGACTATAATAAATGTACAGATTGGCACTTTTAACACAGTGCAAATCTCTTGGTTCCAAAAATTCTGTGAACTGGGTTCAGAACTGAAATGAGTTAATAATAGGCCTATATTTGAAGAATTCTTCAGATTCATTAGATTATTGTGAATACTGAAATTTAAAACTCAACTGAATACTAATGAAATACAAATCATGTCTGTTTTATTTTTGTTCTGTGGTATTTTCAGACATGGCATAAAGCCTGTTTTCACTGTGAGGTATGCAAGATGATGTTAACAGTAAACAACTTTGTTAGCCATGAGAGAAAGCCATATTGCCAAGCGTAAGTCTGTTTCCTTTGTTTCCTTTTTTTTTTTTTTTTTTCTTTTAATGCAAAAGTTAAAAAACCAAGTCATTTTGATGTACTAGAAGATCACCATTTGTACCCAGCCTGGTCCCTTGTGTGATGTGAAATTATGTATTGTTAGTGCCTTTGTGCATATCTTTGGATTTATGTGAATCACAAATGCTGGGAAACTCTTGTTACCGTATATAAAGCTTCCTCATTTGTCCATTGTGTGAAATGATGGCAAATTAAGTTCCATTTCACTACTGTGGAAAGAAAATAAACCCAACTATAAAATTCAGTGCTTTCCAAAACAGCGGTTAAGAGTTAACAAGGTTGAGGTAATAATGAGGAAAATGTATAAAATGTAGATTTTGAAGTGGGTTTGTTCTAGGAAGTTTTTATTTTATAATGATCAATTCCTGTCAAATTTGTCAGCAGAAAAAGGAGAGATGACGGTTGTTTTTTATTCTATTATTCTCTTTTGTTATTAGAAACACAGCATTGATATGACGATCATTAAAATTAATTTTGCTCTAGGCACCTACTCCATACAATAATAACTTGAATGTAATCTGAGATCTGTGTGTGAGTGGGGGAAAAGTTATGTATAGAAGGGTGGAGGCTGGTATTGTGTTTTTGAGTGCTCAAAGAGAACCTTTCTGGTGGGATGTCTGATAAGGATATTCCTAATATCCTTTTACACTTTCCTTTTTTAGGCATAACCCAAAAAACAACGCCTTCACAAGTGTCTTTGAGACACCAATACATATGAATGCAAAAAAACTGTCAGAAGTGGTAAGCGAGGTAAGAAGCTTGAGGGCCAAATGTATAGATCTTTGGTATACATTTTGATACCATGTTTGTGTCTTGTTTTAGAAATATAAATATGTTTTCTTTATGTACTCTCCTGTGTTCTTTAAGAGCAGTAGGATCTCAGCCCGGGATTGAATAATTTTTAAAAGGTATTCACTTATGAGAAAGAAAGGTTAGATCTGAATTTGCTTCTACTTTCAGAGTGAAAAATGGACAGCAGTTTCTCACCTGCCTCACCTGATAGTCTGTGGAAGTATTGTTTGCATAAACTGCCCAGAGCTATGTAAACTTAGCAACTGTATCAGGAGGGTTTACACAGCCACTAGAAACTCGAATTACCTACTTGCTTTATCTCTTCTGAAAATGATACTAAAGGGCATGAAACAGAAACAAAATTCTGTCTCTGGGGGATCTAGGCAAACATTCTCATAAATACTTTTCCAAGTATTTATGGCAAACCTGAGACTAGAAAACTTGAAGTCCATGGAGCTTCGCATGATTTTACTGAAAAAAGTTTTGCTAACATGCTCAGGATGGACATTTTTCTGTGCCCTTTTAACTGCATCAATGCTCTAAAGGGCTGCTGTGCCCCTGAAAACCTCTAGGGGTGCTCCAAGTCTTCTTTCTTCTCAAGTGCCATTCTTTTCTGCCTTGCATTGTTTCCCTCCAGATACATTCATTTCAAACCTGCATTTCTTACAGTTTCATGAAATTAGAAATACAGAAGCAGCCCATGATTGTGAGCTATCTCACATCTATGTAATACTATTTTCTTGAATGTCATGCTTTTTTGTGCTCTAAAATAGTAGTATTAATACTGTGATTATATTTAGTCAGCAAACCAATGTGTTTTGATGTGATTAGCCATCATTTAAATAAAAAAAGAATATTATATTTCTTAGATTATAGCGTGCTTAATTGATTGCTATGTTCTGTATTATCTGTACAAATTAATAGTCTGTATCAGACACTGCATCTTTTATCATTCTTGTACACTATTCTTATGCATCAGTTTTTGCAATATCATGGTCAGTAACTATTTGAACAGTGACTATCACACTTTAAACTGTGTGTGACAGATCAGGTCAGGAATGAGTTTGGGATTACTGCAGGTTCTATTTCTAGTTTTAGACAGTGATATGAGACTGATACTTCCAGTGCTTATGAATATACACGCCAGACAAATTATAGCTCAAAGATCACTTTCCCTTGTTTTTTACACCTAAAGCACCTTCTGTCCTTTTCAATCACATAATGAGGTTTTACTCTAGAGAGAAAATTGCTAAGGGTAGCAAAGAAGCTGATTCTGCAGTACTTATTTAATGGAAGGACTTCTGTTGAAATTTTGAGTACAGAAAAAAACTTTTTCATTGCTACACATGTAAAATAATACTAACTTTGGAAAAGGTTTCAATTGCTACTGTAGTTTGTTGAGGTTTTTTAGGTAAGATTATCTCTTATGTAGAAATACAATATTTCTTTGGTCTTAACACGATGTTCTTACATTAAGGCTTAAATTGAGACACAGACTTGAATGCAGTGATTAAAATTCAGCTCATTCCCTCTACACAGAGTTTCTGTGTGAGCAGACAAATCATACGTCCTCTGTACTTAGTCTGTAAAATGGGACTAATGGTGTGCATGGTCAGTGAGTTTTCTGTCCAGTTGGTTTAGATTCTTCAGGACAGGGACTGTTATTTTTTGCATCTGTAAAGTGAGTTGTATAACAGAGCTGTGATTTCAGTTGGATTTCTGTATGCTGTCATGATAAAAATAACAGTAAGAAAATCATGACCCAGGATAAAATATAGTCATCATTTACATTTTTACAGACATCATATTTTGTGGACCACTGTGCAGGGAAATAGGAGAGTAGAATATTGCCCACCACGTACTAGTTCTTGCATCTAATGCTGCATTGATATGTTCTGTTTGAAATTTCCTAGGGGTTTCAGTCCTCATAGATTATTTTCCCTAAAAGCCTTCTCTAAAGACTGAATTATTCTTTCAGAACTTCACACCAGACTTCAGGTGGAATATGCTAAGCCTTTATATATGTAGAAATCTTAGAACCTGGGTGTGGATTAGAGAGTAGAGTTTTCACTTTAGGGCTAATTGCAATCTTTTCTTCCAAGAAAACTCCCTTGCCAAGAATGGGTGGCATGGAGGAGATACTGATGTACTCTTTGCATGGCATAGAGCTGTAGGCAATGTGGCCGTTTTGTACATGAAGAGGGTGCAAGTGGTGTCAATCTAAAGAGGGAGGAGGAAGAAAATATGGAGTGTTTTCCAAGCTCTCAGAAGGTGGTTGCTGTTCTTTTGTGGGCTGTAGAGATTGGTGCATCAGGTGTGGTTGTCATAGTCCCTTGGTTTCTGCATTCATATCATATATAAATGTGTCTTCAGGGTGAAATTATTAGTTGACACTGAAAACTAGGCTGGTCTGTAGCAGTTGAAGAGCTAACATAGAGAAACAGGTAAACATTATGTCTAGAGTCAATAATCTAAACTGAGTTGTGGTGATGCTGCCACACAGAAAATTAGTTCTGTGCAGTCACACTTCCTCTTCTTCTCTTGTGCAGTTATCAGTGATTTTTGCACAAGCAGATGAAGGAACTAACAGACCTGAAAGCTAACACAGAAAAGCTTACACTGCCTCATGGCTGCCTGTCTGATATTGTCAGTGTGTGAGACAAGAAGGGTTGCCTAGTAGGGCCAGAGGTGTTTTTGGAAATAGGCTTCCTTTAGACTGTTTTAAGGTGCAGCCAAACGTAGCAGGCACTGAGGTGGATTTGTTGTGTTGGGAATTGCACTGTTTTTGTTGTTTTGTCTTAACTCTATGTCAGTGTGGATATAGAGAGTCTGTCTCTCTCCATAAGAGAGAAATGAGACTATTCACCTTGTTTGTCTCCCTTCTTGTTCTTCTAAGGGGGTGTGGGGGATTAGTCTGTATTAACAAACTATGAATAACAAGTTGTTGATTTGGGCATTTTTAGATAAAATATAGAGAAGAGAGTGACCAATTTAAATCAGTCTTTCAATGGGATGAAAGATCCAGAGGAATTGAAGCTGCTTATAAAGGCCAACAACTGACCTCCCAGGTAAGAAATAACCTTCGAGTCTCCAAGCCTGTAGAACACCAAGCAGTCATGATTGTTAAGGTTTTACTCATGGCATTTCAATGCTAAAAATGTAATTTCTTTTCATATGGCTAAATGTTTCAAGGCAGCAGAATTGATTGTAGCTTAGGGTGCAAGAATCAGAAGACGTATAAGGAAGAGTGTATCTAAACAGTTCTTTGGACTGCTGCATGTACAGTCATACTCAATGTGTCTGCTTTTATACTGGCACTGAAGCTTCACAACAAGTGGTCTGTTTCCCAGGGGGAGTTATCTGAGTTTCACTACAGAATCCGAGATCCTGACACATTGGTGTCAGTTCTTGTTATGCATTCTGCCTGGCATTCTGAAAGTATGTAAAGTGTAGACCTTGTAGTGTACATCTGCAGAGACTGGTAGTTATTTAGTTTTTGTTTTGTAGAATGCTTACTATGCTGCCTATGAGGAAGGAAAATCGTGGTACTCGGGAACCATCCCAGATCCTGAGATGGTAAAGATTACACAGGCACAGAAGACTCTGAGTGATGTGAGTTAGTTGATGTTTGGAATAGCTTTATTTTCATGGTCTATTCTTAAGACTTACCAGTGCATCAAAGCCAACCTTTGGTAGGATGTTACCAAAGGAGAGACTATTTACCATTTAGATGTTACCAAAGGAGACTGTTTATTTTTGTCAGTAATGATATTTAACCATGTAAGTCACATAACAGTGCTGTTGCCCATCCTGGAAATTATACATTTATATATTTATGTAGCTGAGAAACACTTCAGCTACTGATCAATGATATCCGAGGTGACCTGATCTTAGTAGACAGTGTTGCTTCACTCAGTAGAGCGAACTTAACGAAAGATGTCTTATTTTCCATAATGTAGATCTTTCGTTGGCTGCATTTCCAGGAGTGATGCAAATCATTACTGAATTATGACTGTCTATGCCTATTCAATGGGTTGGTGACTCAGGGTAGACAATTAACAGTGGGCAGTTGATCTGAATGGGGAATGTTTTTTCTTGTATGAAGGAAATATTTATAGCTAACAAACTTGTAAGTTCTTTATTTACTTTTGAATAAAGTGATACATACCTTTAGGAAGCAGGCATTAAAAGAGGAATCAAATTAAACTACAGTAGATTCTTCTGTAACAACATAACAAAACTTGTTGATTTTCTAGTTTCAATATACAGAAGAATATGAGCCCCGAAGAGGCAAAGGCAGCTTTCCTGCTATGATCACTCCAGGTTATCAGGTTGCTAAGAGGGCCACTCAACTAAGCAGTAATGTAAGTTACAGGTATTTAAGTGTATGTTAGACCTCAGAATTTGGAGAATCATGGGTTTAGGCCATTCACTTTAGCCAATAGGCTCTCTGATGAATATTTGTTACAATGTTAATTCCATAAAGTGAGAAAACTTTAACATGATGCAGGTAACATGATTAACAAATTACTTGACTTGGGAAGACAATCATACACAATAAATGACAATATAGATATTTCCTGACACATGTAGCAACTTCTGCTGTATTTTAGCACAACATGAAAAATACTGTGTTTAATTAATTATCTTTATTTTCAAGTTATGACATTATTCATTTATTTATTTACACATGATATATCTTGCTTTATTATTTGAAATGAAAACCTGTAATGTTGAATTTCATTGATACACAAGGAACTTTACATATATGCACAGCAAATTGCCTATTTATGAAAGTAACAATTCAACTGAAAAAGATCAAGTAAAAATTGATTCTGTAGAAATTATTTTAAAGTATTGTTTTCTGCAAACACAGTCTGCCTTGTTATCACAGTATGATCTTAGGGATTAATGACTATTCTCATGGTATTTTAATCAAATATATGGCTCACATAAATCTAGTATAATTTGAAAATTTGATTCTCTGGGTAGATTTCTATCTGCTTCTGGCACTCACTTTAAGGAAATTATAAATATACTGATAGCTTCACTGTACAGTGGGGAGTGCCATTGACTGCTGTTGCTTATTTTCTTTTGAAGCCTACTGATAGACAATGCATACTTGCTGCTTATTTTTGTAATATGTATTTTATATGTTATTTCTTTCAGGTAAAATATAAGCGGGGACATGAAGAGAGAGTTTCAAAGTTCACCTCTGTTGTAGACACCCCAGACATACTTCATGCAAAGGCTGGAGGACATCTATCAAATGATGTAAGTGAAACAAAGGAGGATGACCTGTTGTTGACTCCAAATGTGTCTCTTAAGACATTCATAAATCACATTAAAATATGAACATAAATAAAAGGAATAAATTAATTTTTTTAAGATATTAATCTTACCATTAAATATTTAATATTTCCATTTATAACGACCATATGAAATTCTAGGCCATTTTAGGGACTAGCTAGCTGTCAGAATGGAAGGCAGAGAACCAGTCAGTTCTATAGATGGTGCTATGCAAACTAAAGAAGGAAGCTGCCTGACTCTAACGGAGAGCTGGCATCTTGCACACAACTTTAATATTTTGTTTAAACAACTGTGATCCATCTTATACCCTGAATGAGACACAGAGGTCCTGCAGAAGATATGTGATCATCTAGTTAAAAGACCATTGTAAAGATTCAGACTTCATGATTCATCTTGCTTTTGGCAGATGACAACCATCAAATGCCTGACTTTGCAACTTTAGGAATTGATTATATGTGCAATCAATATACATTTGATCTAATTGCTCCTGAACTGTCTTGGATTTTTACAGTTGAAATACACAGAAGACTTTGAAGAACGGAAAGGGAAAGGCAGCTTTCCTGCTATGATCACTCCAGCTTATCAAATAGCCAAGAGAGCAAATGAATTAGCCAGTGATGTAAGTGTCCAAACAAAGTCTCTTTTGGGGAAGAAAAGAATAAACTGTCATACAAATTTTGGATTAAAATGTTTACCAGTAGAAATTCCATGAGCATTATGGAATTATGCTAGCAGTGTACTTCATACACAGGTTTTCAAGTGATTTTATTTTCCAAGGACAACTTAAGTTTTATGTACAAATAGAAAATTAGGCATTTATTTGTGAATCAGCACCCTGAATTTTTATGGGTTAAAGCATCCCCTTCACTCAGCCTCCTGTTGCATACAACTGAGAAAGAAGACAATAAGGTGTCAGCTGGTGGTCTTTGATTTTTTTCTGCCTAACTCAGTGTGATTTAGAGGGGCTGAAGTGCAGCTCTAATTTACACAGCCACATTGTTTCTGGGTGACCTTGTATTAGGGGATGGCTGTGTTTTCAGAATTCTACATGGCTGTGTATTTCCATGCTCCCAGTGGATCCTTACAGTTCATTCTCCTATTCCTACTGTCCTGTTGCAGGATGAGGCTTTTATGAATGCAAGAAACTAGCTTCTTGAATAGAAATTAAATCTAAAATTAAAATAAATTAAATAAACTATACACATACGCAAACATATGCATATATTTGACATAGGTATTTATTTATAAAATACATCTCTATATTGTACTCATTTTGCTCTCCTTGCTCCTTTTTTCTTTTTTTTTTTTTTTTTAAAGCCCTATGGTATACTGATCTTTATTGGCTTTCTTTTCCTCTCCAAACATAACAAAACCAAAACAACCCTGTATTCTTTAAAAAGCATTATAAAAGGACATCAGTATTGCTTCAAAATGTACAGTTAATTGTGTTTTGTATTTGGAGACTGAAAGAAAAGCTCTTTTTGTTGGAGGAGATAACATATTGTGCTAACACAATGGAAGTGAATTTAAAACATTATTAAGAGTCATTGAGGAAAAAATAAGAGATCTGTAATTTTGAAGGCTAAAGCAAGTGACTCTAAAACTTTAAAATGTTTTTGTTTGCCTTTGTTCTGTGGAAAACCCTTAATTTGTGTCAGTAAACACACATGGTGATTAAAGGGCAGCATCAAGTTACAGGCATTATTTTGACTTCAGCAGAATAGTGCAAATCTTGGTCTAAACCTGAAGGTTTATTACCTAAAATTCCCTTGATTATTGGGGACATCAGCATCCTTCAGAAACAAGCCCATTTATTAATGGTGTTCAGATAACCCTGTGGTTAAAAAAGTGATTGGTGGTAACCGTGAATTTACATTACAATCATTACAATCAGTTCTACTTTTTTAACCTGCTGGAGATCAGGGATTAGCCACTGATAAGGAGGTGGTACTGAACACACTGAACTAATGGTCTGGGTTGAAATGGCAAGCCCCATGTTCCTAGTGCATTATTAAAAAATTACAGCACTATTTTTTTTGTTTTTTATATTTCCAAGTGGCATATTTGACTTCTGCAAACTGGTGACAATGGGAATTTTGACAATCTTTTATTGCCAACATGTGCATGTAGTTGGTTATTATTATTTATTAGGCAGAATATCTGTAACAAACTAAATTCATCCAGATGATTCTTTTATTTTTTTCCTGTTAGGTGAAGTATCATCAAAGGTATGAAAAGGAGATCAAGGGAAAAGTCAGCCACGCAGCTGGAACAGATTGTACTTTTGCAAGAGAAAGTATAGATCAATGTGGCCAGGTAGGCATCATCTGAGAGATGCACATACTGATGTTGATTATCACTCTGGCTGATGGTTTCAGACTTTAGAATCTGCAGTGAGACCTATTTTCCCTTTGTTTTCCTGTATGAGAAAGCAAAGTCTCAAAGGAAAAGATGGTGTGCAACAGTACCATGCTCTCACTGTGTAATCTTTTTGACGTTGGCACTTACAAGATGAGACTAAAAAGTGCATCTGCTTTCACTGCATGTTTTCTAAGGTCATTCTAAAAGGTAAGCCTTACCTTGGCAAATTTTATCTGCATACTTGTATGCAATGTACGTTACTAATGTGATGGTGTTTTATATCAGACAGAAATGTGTTTTCATGTGGAAACTTTCCCATTCTATGAGAAAGAAAATGTGAATTCAGTGAGGAGAAAAAGTAGAAGGGATGTGAAATAGTAGGAAGTTAGTAGATAGCATTTTTTTTCTGCCAGTGTTCTTAGAAATCTCAGAAGCTTTGCAGTCCTAAATATTTGTGAAAATGGCACTGAAGATCATACACATACTCTTAGATTTCAACTCTTCTACAAAAGAGGTACTGTAAGCTTCGCAAATTGTAGTTTTGCATTTGTGGACCCAAATAGGCTTTAGTTCTGTTATTGTCTACAGCATTCCTTTTGCTTTTATTTCACTTTTAAGGAAATGCATTTTTTTTTTTTGTCTCTCAAGATGCATCCAAATTTTGATTCCAATTAATTTAGGGAAGTAGTACTGTTAAATAGAACAGAATACAGCTAAACAGAATTTGATAAGAATTGTGTAATGGTTTTGTATAAACATAACTGTATGGTTAGTCCTAGGTTCTCATCCTAGCTCCTTGTGACACACATATACTTTGGAGAAATGAAGAAACAGGGACTATATTGTCCTAAGACATTTGGGAGATATATGTTCCTTCACTTCTTTTGTCTAAAACTACATCTTGTAATGTGCAGAAAGCAAGCCATCCTTGAAGAATGTGAGTTTAGAATATGTAGCAGTGAAGCCTGCAATTAGTTTCTGTCTTTTGAACTACTACAAGTTTTAATAAGAATAAACAAATAGAATGAATTTGAAAAAGTGCTAATTGCATTTTCAAGCATTGGAATGCTCCTATCTTTGGAATTAATTTAAGGTTTATTTCTTTGAAAGTATCTTTGAAACTACAGTCACAGACTTCAAATTTAATTTGGGTTTTAATCTTCATAGATTTGATTCTGATGTTTTTATTCAAATAAAACAGACCCACTGAAATGAATGGATCTTTCTGAGTGAAGCATGACTTAACATGGGCAAAGGGATTAGATTGCTAACTGTTGAGATCCTGAGAGTACATCATAGATATATATGAGACAATTTAAGGAATCTTACTGTAAAATTCCTGTGTGTTGAACACCTTTTTTGTTCATGTTTAAATATCTTAGAAATGGCTAAAATTAATTATCTAGAACTTTGAAAAAACAGTTAAGTATTATGGGCAATATTAGAAATGATGTAAAAATGTATTTGAGAAAATTATAAGAAAAAGGAAATGGCAAGTTTTCTGAAGAATTCAGACTCATAAATGGCATTTAAAAAAGATAGGTCAGCTGATTAGTCAAGGATATTTTTTGATTTTTGTGGTTTTTTTTTATATATATAGAATAATTTAGATACAATAAATATAATTACATCAAATTGTCAACAAGCATAAGATATGACCTATCTTACCATGTGACATTGAAGGTGCACAAAATAACCTACAATGGATTGTTTTGCATTGAGAAGTCATAAGAGAGAAAATGGAAATATTTTTAGTTGGTTCTATTTGTGCTCTCCATTACATTCTTGACATGTCACATTCTTCTTTCACTTACACTGGCTTTTTACTACAAATTATTTACAAAATATTACAGAGAATATACACTGTATTTTTCTTGTTTGTGTGCTTACCATATTATTTGTATACTTATATGTTCTCCCCAGATCTTGCCTTAGAGAACTTTGGGGTGATCATTATATATTAATGGTTTTTGAAAATCTCCAGTATTTTGTTACTGAATTATCAAAAGGCTTTACAGAATGTCAGACATTTACACACAAAGCAATCTATAGATTTTAAGAGTATTACTTCTGCAACTATTGTTTTCATAAATCAGTCATGTGATTTTGTTCCCTAAGTAATTTGCCACTTTAATATCTAAATATATGTGCTTCATTAATGAATGCCTTTTCAAAATATATCACTGAACATAAAAAGTATTATTTTTTAGTCGAGACTTCTGTCACATCACAGAGTAAGGCTGCCCTTATGCTAAACTCAGAAAATTTAAGTAAGTTTCTGGCTGCCCAGACTATTAGATATTTTTATAGTTTTCCAGGGAAACATATACTGACAAAGGGAGGGGCTAGCAGATATCATCTGTGTAAGAACTGAGGTGAGAAGGTTGTATGTCATTATATGCTTGAATGCTATCTTGACCACACATAACTGCTAACTAAATTTCTCTTACTGTTCAGCACAAGTAATTTTACAGGCACATTTTATTTAATGTGTGAATTTATTGTTACCAGTTGGTAATTTTATTCTCTTTTTCATTAAAAAAAAAAAAAAAAAAAGGAATATGGGGCTTTTTGAAATCACCCATGGTCCCACCTGCTTATGAATGTTGAGTGAACACTCTGAATTTTCTTCAGGATTATATGGATGAGTATGAAGAACGCAGAGGGAAAGGAAGCTTTCCAGCTATGATCACTCCAGCTTATCAAAATGCCAAGAAAGCAAATGAATTGGCAAGTGATGTAAGTATGAAACCTGAATCAATAGAGTTCATAAACAATTAAAACCAGCAGTTTGTCAGAGCAGTGCCTGGGAGGAGAATGCTGAAATTACACTTGAGAAGTAAACAATGACTACATTTCACTGCGTTTCTGAGAACTGGATGGCTCAGGGGATTAATAATATCCATTAATAGAAGGGGACACAGCTCCAACTTGCATGAAGGAGGAGATGGATGTAGCAACTAATGGGGATCCCTACTGTTAGGTTAACCCTCCTGGCAAATCTGCACCTGTATTATTAATGAAACCTTCAACTGCCCTAATCATCCTGTGGACTACTGTGGTATTCCCAATAGTGAATAAATGGAGGATGAATGAGCTGAACTGGTTTTGATATTTTGATGTATCATGCCTCTAGCACAAAGCAAGTCATATGAAGGGAAAAAACCATAGAGTATGACACTGTCACTTCACAAGACTGAGATTATTTCTAGGCTGGGGATTTTTAGTTTTGGATGGTAAGATAAAGAATTGGCAAAATGGTGATGTATGTTTCTTGCATGCAGCCCATTGATTAAAGAGCCTCAGTCGTATTTGTTGAGAACATTTCTAGTAGTGACAAAAAATGTTTCAGTCTGGAGGTCGCTACCCTGTGGCTGCTGTGAAAGGTACCTGTGAGTGACAACCTTGTAGTGTGGACACCTGTCCCCCATGGGGCTATCTGAGCTTATGGGGTCAGTCTGTTTTCTGGGGAGCTAACAAATGGTTTTCAGCTTGTACTAGCCTGGACTAGACACTAGCAGTAAACTAGTGTGAAAGCATCAGTCATATTCTGTTACCTGAGTTTATGACTGGGAGAATATAAAAAACCTGAAACCTTCTGTATCTAGTCCCTATTTTGTTGACAAACTGAGTGATCTCCTGTGTAAACATGAAATATTAGACCTTCTGAGATAAAGATGGCAGATTCATTGGTTTTCAGAATGCTAATGGTCAGGAGTTTCCTTATTAATTTGTTGATTCATGGCAGTAACATTTGCACACTAGAGTACTTATCAATCTGCTTCAAACCTTTAAAACCTGAGAAACTGTGTGCACACTTGGAAAATAACCCATACACTTTGAACTTCAGCACATTTAAAAGAATTTGTTTTGTACATTATGAATCTAATTTTTGAGGCAGTAACATAAAATGAAGACCATAAGCACCTCATTTTATACAAATGATATTGAAATATATTTCCAGTAGTGCTTTTGCTGGCCAAAGTTTGGCAAAAAGCCAATAGAAGTATTGTCTTCACCCATCTGAGCCAAGTTTAAGGTAGTAACCAGGTGTCTATTTTAAATTATTTCTATGTTGATTTGGTAGAAAAATATAATTCCCTTAAAACATTATAAATGCAAAATGGTACAGCTTTTTAAAAAAAATGGTTTCTACAAAACAAAACATTCACAAAGCCCTTGATGAGTTTCTGTAATTCTCTGACTAGAATTCTAAAATTAAAGTATTGAGAATTAACTAGTAATAGAAGAGCACTTAAAATCCATCCAATCACTAGCCAAGAGTCTGCTAATTATCTGTTGAAGCTATGAACAACAACCAGGGCTCTACAATATATGTAAAAAATGGATTAAAAAAACCTGCTGTCTAGTGAAACGTCTTGACAGGGATTGTTAGGGCTGTGATTTTATATGTGGTCTATTTCAGGATGTAACAACTTTCAGTGTTTCAACTTATCAAGTTCTATTTGCTTATCAAAGCAAGAATAGGAAAAAATCTTACCCCGACTCACAAAGCCAATCTAAATAGCAATGGTGAAAAGGTAGACATCTATTTTATAATTTTCCCTATTTCTTTTCAGATAAAATACAAGAAAGATCTTTCCAAGATGAAAGGTGCAGCTCA
The DNA here is from genome assembly GCA_025447755.1 of Corythornis vintsioides. NCBI lineage: Eukaryota > Metazoa > Chordata > Aves > Coraciiformes > Alcedinidae > Corythornis > Corythornis vintsioides. The sequence continues at coordinate 16,765 of JAOEGS010008133.1, forward strand.
CTTTCACTCCCTAACGGCTGAAGACAACTTAGTCCTTAAACAAGCTCAAAGTGCTAACAAGCTTGTCAGTGAGGTAAGGGGTTGAATCGATCTGCTAACAAGTTTCAGAGCAGCTCATACAAACATTTGTGTCTGATGGGTAAGGACTGCAAATATTAAAAGCTGTTGCTCTTATTGCCCTATATGTAACAAAAATTATCTGTGTGCAGCCCAGGAACCAGAGAGAAAGGTTCAAGAACAGATCTTCAGGTGCTGTTATCTGATGCTTCCAATGTTCTGTGTGAAAGTGTAGGAAATTAACCCCAGAATAGTAATTCTAATTCTGGCCACATGAAGAATAGAAATCTAAAAAAAACCAACTCTGAATTATGTTTTTATTGTGCTGTGAAGTTATAATCAGGATGACCTGGATGTGTGCCTTAGAGTGTTTCAAAGAAGGTTCTGCTGATAATTAAAAAAGAACATCAACAGAGCCAAAATTTGTACCATTCTATTAATGCAAATTTCTGTTTTCTTCCATCATTTGAAAGACTGTGAGTTACTGATAATGCAATCTTCTGCTTGGCAAGGGAAGATTGCTAGAGAAATCTCAGTAGATTCTGAATTATTAATTTATTTATAGTGTCATATCAGCTATAAAGCTATTAATAAATGTTTCTAGAGCTTCCCCATGGCAGTTTAAAATCCTGTACTCTTGAGAAGTCAAAGTATAAAATCTTCAATAATGAAAAACCCCTGGAAGTAGGACTGGAAGGGGCCTCCTGGGCCAATGATTCCTGGCTCTTGCTGTTTTGGCACAGTATCATATAAACCTCTTCAAATTTCTAGCCCACATTTTTTCCCATTCACTTTATTACTACCGTGCTAACATTGCACTTTAGTTTAAAAAGTTCTTCTCCCTGCATAATTACCTTTCTGAGATGTTTACAAATGAATATGATTTTCTTCTCTCTGACTTTGTTTTCCTGGATAAGTGAGCCATATTCTGCTCACCTCTCACAGTCTTTCACTGCAGGTAGGACAAGCTGAGTGCACGTTCCTTAACCAGTTATGACTGTAAGAGTACAAAAGTTCTTGATGAGATCTTGCCAGAAATGGTACATAGCACATGCACTTCCTAGTGCCTGCTCAAAAGTCTTGTCTTGCTCCTGCTTAGGATGGCATTTGTCTTTTTCATGGATGTGTTACTTTGACATCTTGCCATCTTTCTGTGGCCAGTCAACACATGAACATTTTTCTCTTTCTTAGCCTTTCCAGGTGATGAGCTAAACTTTATGACTACTCCTTACATATATTAACCCCTATGTCGCTGAATTTAGTCCCATTTCTATTTCCCTTTTAATGTCGCCCCCAATATTCATATTTCAGAGCAAAGAAGAAATAATAAAAATATTAAACTAGTTCTGTATTTAAACTCATTTGGAAGTATTCTACTGGTAAACTGGCCCCGGTTCAGTCTTTTCTGTTGAAAAACATCCATTGCAGTGAACAGTGGATTTGGGTAATAAAAAGCATGTGGAGAAATTTGACAGAGCAGGTTAAGATTTTATCGTATCTTTCCCTTGTGCATTTTTGTCACCAAGGTGGAGTATAAGAAGGATCTTGAAAACAACAGAGGTTACAGCATGAACTACTGTGATACTCCACAATTCAAGAATGTGAGCAAGGTCTCAAAATTCACCAGTGATGTAAGTTTTCAGTACCTCATGTGTAGCTTGCTTAACCCGGTAGCAGAATTGCAAGTCATCTGTGTGTGTGTTTCAGATAAGAGTGTTCTGGGAATTTGATTCTCAAAAAAACCCAACCGATTTTAACCCATGTTTGTACAGCACCTATTCTAATCTGTATAATCAGATATAAAATGATTTTTATAATAATATATAAAATGATAAATCATTTTATATATTATTATGAAAAGAACTATTATGACATAAAGAAGAGACGTGACTTACAGTGAACTGCTAATTTAGACAAGTAGCTGTCAGTTGTTACTGTTACTTATCATAATTATGATTTATTTTGTTGTGTATATCCATTTCCTGACTGGCAGAAGATACTTAACCAGAGTTGATGTCAGAGAGGAACATGTTTACTGTGTGCAAATAATTACCATTAATAATTATACTGCTTGTATCTCATGATATTGAAATATGATTTTGCTTTATACTGCTGGCTTCATTATATGAAATCCAGGAGAAGTAAATCTTTTGCCATACAGAAAATATGGTAGAATGGTTAATTTAACATATAGAAACTCATACTAAAACTGAAGATATAATCTCAGAGTATTTTTTGCCTTTTTTTTTTTTTCTACAGCTTAAATACAAAGAAACCTACCAGAACCAGATGAAAGGTCATTATGTAGGTATTGGCATGGACAAGCGAATGCTACATGCCATGAAAGTTGGCAGCTTGGCAAGCAATGTAAGTCTTTTTAAATTATACTTCTATGGTTGTTGCTTTCTTCTCTTTAAGTTTTACCAGAAGTTAATAGAAAACTTTAGATCATACTGTACTGGGGATCTGAAGGATAGATAAATTGAGAAGAGGGGAAATTCTGGAAACCCTTTTGTACTGATTTGTAGCTCACTGTGTGGAAGAAGTTAAAATAAGGAAATTCAGCGATCTGGCAACACACTGAGATCCTTCAGTTTTCTTTGACATCAGTAGGATGGTGAAGGTTGCTTGCTGCCACCACCCCCAGGGTCAGACCTTTGTTGGAAAAATCTTTAATGATTATTTCTGGATTCCAATTTAATTTACTGGGTTAGTCAAGAAGCTATTTTGTTACATACCATTCCTTCAAGTACGTTATTTACAAATCTGTAAGAAGCTTGAGAACTAAGCAGAAAGATAAAAGAGATGTGTCATAGGTGGAAGTTAAGTTAATGCTCCCACTGTTGGCATTGGATTAATTGAGGAGCTGAAAAAGAATCAATTAGTGGCTAAACTATGCAAATAATTTCATTTTCTTTGTCACTCATGACATTGAACTTACTTTGTTTCCTGCATTTAATATTAATATTATTGTTTCTCCTTTCCTCTTGACTGATAATTATTCAAACAAATGACAGCTTAAAAAAAAAAGAATGATTTTTTTTTTGTTCTCCCTCTGTTTCAGATAGCCTATAAATCTGATTACAAACATGATGGTGTTGACTACAATTACCCAGCTACTCTCACTCCTTCATATCAGACAACAAGGAAGTTGGTCCCTTTGAAAGATGTAAATAATTTTATGTGGTGGTTTTTCTTTTTTCCTAAGACTTGCATCGCTCATCATCTCTCTGTAGGAGAGATTGTGATAGATTGCATGTGTCAGATGGTGATTTAATTATGGGAGCAAACAGTGGTAACAAAGTTAAAGCAAAGAAATGAAGGAAATCAAGTGGGGTCAGAGGAGTAGGAAGTGCTGCCACCTCCTGCCATTGGTTTCAGTCCAACACAGATTGTATAGGGGTGTAAAAGGAGTGAGTTCTGCCCTATCCCTAGTCAGTGCTGCAAAACACTCACTCTCCTGGTCAGCTTAAACAGCAGCACCAAGCATCAAAAGGATAGGGACACTTAAATGGGCTTATCAGCTGTTGAGAATTCCCTGAAGATAGGTGTTCCCCTTTGAAGGGGAACTAATTGGTCACATAATCTTCCTTATGACTGTGGTCTGTGTGAGAGAGGTGCCTTCTGTGCTTGGGGTGGAATTACTGATGGAACAACGTGAAGAAATTTGTATACTGTTGTGGTCATAGGTGTGCTAAATGGAGAACTTCAGACTATGAAGGATACCAAACTTGAACCTCTCACAAGCATTAAAGTCTTGATTGATCAACCTACTTTTGGGAAATTTAACCTGTGTCCTAGCAGCACAGTCACTAAGCCTTACTTACAAAATCAACAGGAAGAGAGCAGCAATTCTCCAGGGCATTTCTGACTACCTAAGAAGTTTGTAACCTGTATTTCAATTGAAATTGCAGGAAACCAGAGTCAAGATGCTTTAGAGAGGCTATTAACATTGTATGAGATTTACCTGGAGCTAAACACCTCTTCCAAGAAAAAGATGGTAGTATGAAGAGGTAGAATTCAGAACCCTGATGTTTATGAGGAAGTACTTGATGTACTTCAACTGGAGGATGCACTGTTGCCTCTTCAGCAGTCATGTTAGCTTTGTTGTTGAAAAAGCTTAAAAAAATAAAGTTCAGTGTTTGCTTAGTGTGTGAGAACTGTGCTCTTAAAGAGTTCAAAGTAAAATTGAATTCATGCCCAAGTGTACAAATTAGTTGTACCCACTCAAATATTTAAGCACTACTTCTGGTTCATAGGCAGCATCTGATTTTGGAGCACATCAATCAATTGGCCACAGAGACTCAGTTGCACTAGTCATGCTCATCAGCTAATAGTTTGAAATAGACCCAGGACTCGTCTGCTCACTGAAAACCAATATGCCTACATGGAACTCTTCAGGAATACAGCTCACACACTAGGCAATTAGAAGCAGCAATAAATAGAGTGGAAAAGAAATGATTCCTCTCTATGGAATTAAAATTCTCTCTGTAAAGAAACAAATGAACTAATTTAAGTACCTTATCACTTCGGACCTGTGAGATAATTCAGGCTTATTTTACAGCTTATTATTACTGCTACTATGTTAATGTGTTAGGAGTTTAGTGGGCTTGAGTCCTGTAAATGGCTAGTATTAAAATGACCTTATTTGTACCATAAAAATAAAAAAATATTCACTCATCACGCAGAGTTCTTACAACATAAGGAAATTCTGTAATTATTACATTAAGACTCATTAAAGACAGAGTGTAAAAGTTCATTTGCTCTGCACAGAATTACACTGGAGAGACCTTTTAATAGTCAGTTACAGTCTTGCTTTGTAAAAATAATCTGATAAAGATAAAAGGAGCCTATGTGATGATTAAGAATATTGGTTTTATAGGAATGCTTTGGGGGACCAGCTGAAACAGCATCTTTTTAAGAATTTGTGGTTTTGAGAGAGGGGCATTATAAGTGAAGTTCATTTTCAAAGTGCAATAAAAACTGTGACCCCAGACTAGGAAATTTTCAGAGCATTAACTCAGGTCTTGTCCAAGAGATCCTGGCATTTTTAACTCACCTCAATTTATCTTGGCTTAAACAGTTATTTATCCAGAGTTTTAGCAAGCAGAACTTTATCTACTCAGTCTCTCATTTTCCAGCCAGAACACTTCCTCTTTCCTTAAATATTTTGGTTTATTTTGTCTTAAATTAGGTAAACTACAGGCAAAGTATAGACAAACTGAAGTACAGCTCTGTTGCCAGCACTCCACAAATTGCTCAAGCCAAAATAAATGCACAGCAGCTCAGTGATGTAAGTTCTATCACCATTAGCCAACCTTGTTTATTAGAATTGAAATAATTTTATTTCATAGCATTTGTTGCACTTAAGTGTTTTTATTCTCAATAGTTCACCAGCATATTTACAACCAAACCAAGAATTTAAATGAAGTGAAATCACTTTCAAAAATGTGGCAAGTGTACCAGTACAACTAATATATTCCTCTATTTGAAAGATTTGTATTAGTGTGTTTTGTTAGGTATTTATCACAGAATCACAGAATGTTAGGGGTTGGAAGGGACCTAGAAAATCATCTAGTCCAACCCCCCTCCCAGAGCAGGATCACCTAGACGAAGTCACACAGGAACACATCCAGGCGGGTCTTGAATGTCTCCAGAAAAGGAGACTCCACAACCTCCCTGGGCAGCCTGTTCCAGAGCTCTGTCACCCTCACTGGGAAAAATTTTTCCTTCTGTTTCCCCTAAACCTCTTGTGCTCCAACTTGCCCCCATTGCCTCTTGTCTTGATGACATCGAGAAGAGTCTGGCTCCATCCTCCCTACACTCACCCTTAACATATTTATAGGCATTGATGAGGTCCCCCATCAGTCTCCTCCAGGCTAAAGAGCCCCAGCTCTCTCAGCCTCTCCTCATAAAGGAGATGCTCCACTCCCCTAATCATCCTGATGGCCCTGCGCTGGACTCTGTCTAGTAAACCTCTGTCTTTCCTGAATTGGGGTGCCCAAAATTGGACACAGTACTCGAGCTGGTGTCTCAGCAATGCAGAGTAGAGAGGGAGGAGACCCTTCCTTGACCTGCTGGCCACACCTCTCCTAATGCATCCCAGGATGCCATTGGCCTTCCTGGCCGCAAGGGTGCATATTCTATGTATTTATTGACTTATGTTTTATATAATGTATTTTATACTTACAGATCATTAGTAACTATTCCATTTGTAGAATAATTAATTCTGCTTCCTAGTACCTAGGTAAAAGTTATAATTGCCTTATTGTCCTCCTATTTATTGAAGCCATGCCTATATCTATAACATATGGCACTAACAGCTTGAAATTCAGCAGCAGTCAATCAGTGTAACAGTCATATTTTAAAGTGAGTTAAAAATAACTGAGTTTGTTGTTGGCTTTTTCAATATATGACAGTTGAACTACCGAGCCCAGTACGAGAAGACAAAAACAAACTACACTCTACCTCAGGATGTACCTCAGTTACTCAAGGCAAAAGCCAATGCTGAATTATACAGTGAGGTAAGCCAAGTGTTGTGAAAATATTGATATTCATAATGCTGTTAATATAGGGAAATGAATGTAAAGGTGATTAAACTGTTTCTGGAAACGTTTATTGTTTATCATTGGTCTTTACTAAACAGCATGAAACATGGTAACCAGGATAGATAGGGATACAATCTTAAGTACTGTGAAATTGGTAGAGGTTTTTTTTTTTTTTTTACAAGACATTTTCAGAATATTTGAAGTTCTTGAGTAATTAAGTTTTTAATTCACAAAATTAACTGCTTCTGAGGTGGTATTTATATTTTCACACTTCTAATAACTCAAAGCCCACTGAAGTCAAGGGAAAGAAATATGATGACCGTAGTGAGCTTGGATCAAGCCCTCTGTTGCTGTCATTCATACTTCTTGACAATAGTTATTTACTTAGAAATCATGTTAAAATCAAGCACTTGCAGCAAAAGTTTAATTTTTAAAGTATTTTTCAGGCCTTCATTGTAGATAGTTTTAGAGGGAAAGAAGACCAACAAGATGAAGCAAAATCAGAAAAAACCTCCATACTTATTTCTAGCATTCATATTATTTTTTAATGAGTTTAATAATTTTTCATGATTGTGTGTTGGCATAACTACAAGTTTTTCCTGGCATATTCATATCCTTCTTAAGTTTGTCCCCTAAGATTTATTTGAATTGCATGAGTGGAGTGTTGTATGGCAACACTCTTTGTGTCTATACTGTGTTAAGATGAATGCTCATTGTTAGATACTAGTAAAATACAATCAGAGGAAAAGCTAAATCCAGAAATCAGGGCTTCCTGGATACTACATTAGGTGTATGTGCAGTATGCATGAAGGCATACCTGATCCTGTTCCAATGGAATTTCAAGTGGAACCTTGAAAAAGAGCTTAAACAACTATAATTCCATTAACTTTCAGAAGTTAAGCACGCGATTCTCATGCCTTTCATCTACGTTTGTGATATAAGGTGTCTCACGAGTGTGGTTTTGAAGCAAATCTGATCATAAAGGGTTGCTTCACTGAGCTTTGCTTCACATTGTGGGGTGGTCGCAGGGCACAAGAGCTGGATTCCTTTTGCAGTCAAACTGAAAGATGCTCTCCAGTAGCTCAGATAAAGAACTGCAGCTACAAATAGGCATTCAGTGAATGGGACCTGACTAGCTCTACTTGTGGAGGTGAGAGAAAAATCCTGAAATTAGTAGTCTGATGTCTGATTCTGAGCACTAGCTGTTCTGCCCTATAGATCAGCTCCTATTGATCTACACTCATTGTGTATATAGACATAACCAGAGACACTTTTGAAAAACCTTCCCTCCCCCATGCCTGTTTAAAACTGAGAGCTATTGGTGCATGTGCTTGGATTTAAAGTGCCTGTGAACTCTAAAAATAAAAATCTTGACTCAATCCTAGCCAATTAATTAACTTGAAATGATAATGAACTGTGACTTGAGAAGGTTCCAGTTTGTGACTGAGCATGTTTATACTTCTGGTTTACTCTTAGTCATTTTCAGGTTCTTTTGAAGATCTTGTGTGTTTATGTGTTAGTGACATGTTGCTGTCTTTCCTTTCTCAGATTAAATACAAAGAAGGCTGGGAGAAAAGTAAGGGCCGGGGCTTTGAAATGAAACTTGATTCTCTGCCTTTACTTGCTGCCAAAGCTTCGAGGGATCTTGCCAGTGATGTATGTTCTATTTAATTACATAAGAATTATTCTTTATATAAGTTGCTATAGCGCAGGGAAATAAAGCTTAGCTCACTTCACCTGGATTTTTAAGTCTTACATTTGGCTGTCCATCTTTCTCAATGGCTGATGAACAGTTGGAAACTTTTTCAAACTCTGCTATGAAATTTCACCTGAAAATTATATTTTTAAATACAAGTGTACAGAAGGAAGCAAAATACACAGAATAACCCCATAGTAAAATTAATTGTTTTGAATTGTTTATAGCCTCAAAAATACTTAAAAACACTGCAAAGAGAATGTATATTTCTTTAGTTTCCTTCTTTAACATAAACACACACATGTAAACAAATTATAAAACAAACTCTTTTAAAGGAGTCATCTTGTGATTCTTAACCTGTGGAGAGGTAGAAAAGGAAGAAATTTGTCTTGCAACTGAAGAGTGTTCAGCAATGATGGACATTCCAAAACCCCAAATCGTTAAGGAAATCAAATCTTCAGTTCCTTGCTTAGTTTTCACATGATTGATTTATTATTTTTTGCTTTAAGAACAGATAATTTAGCTTATCCAAAGACTTTAAATTTATAAGCATAGCTTCCTCAGAGGAATGAGCTTTAAAGAGTGAATTTAAAGATAACATAAATGAGACCAACCTTGCATGTTTGGGAATTTCTGAGAAAATCTGGGAAATCTGGAGTGGCAGGGTGAGAATCTGACTAAGCCTGTGAGAATCTGACTAAAGCTTTGTAAATTATCACCATCCAAATCACCGGTGAAAAACATATTGCTTGTCTCTTGAGTAAATGGAAATGTTCTTTGATTTAAACTACTTTTTTCACAGATTAAATATAAAGAAGAATATGAAAAAACAAAAGGAAAAGCAACTGGAACCAAAGATTCAAGACTTTTGCACTCTCTGCAGGTGGCCAAGATGAGTAGCGAGGTAAATTATTTATTTCTCTTAGTGAAAAGGTATTATATTTATGAATCTTTTAGCCACAATACGTGATCTACCACTGTTACTACTTTAACTCCAAGAAATTCTTTGAAGCTTTTAATAAAAATTGATTTAATTGTCTTATTATTCTGCAAGGATTGACAGTATTTATGGGTTCACAGTGTCCTTATTTTGAGGCAGGAAAATAACATCCTGTTAAGAGACACTTAAAAACAACTTAAAACAACTTATAAACACTTCTACATAAAACTTCCAAGCATATAAAAGTATGTTTTAGAGTAAGATGTACTGTACTTGAGAAGATGTCTTTGGAGTCTGCAACAATCCTACCATCTGTTTTGTGAATCCCTTATAGGACCTGATGTCTACATGTGTTTTTTTCCTAATCTGCATAAGGACCCAAACAAGAGTGGGGATTTAAGATAGCTTTGACTTTACAGTACACCAATACAGACAACTTATATTCATTATTTCTTTTTCTAGATTACCTATAAAAAAGGTTTTGAAGAGAGTAAGGCCCACTTCCATCTTCCAATGGATATGATAAACCTGAGACATGCTAAGAAGGCCCAGGCACTTGCTAGTGACTTAGATTATAGAAAGAGACTCCATGAATACACAGTGGTTCCAGAAGATATGAAGACTAAATGGGCAAAGAAGGCCTATGGTCTCCAGAGTGATGTAAGATATGTATACTTGGCTTAACAAGCAGTATGAGTTTTTATGGGCTTTTTCAGTTTGACATTAATTCTCATTTCATATGGATGCTGTTTGATTTCCACTCTGACTTCTCAAAATGTCTTTGAAACTAGAAAAAGGGTACATGTTCACATGCAGACATTGTACCTGTGTTTCCTATGCCAATAAATGCTGTTTTCCTCTACAGCTACAATATAGGGCAGATCTGATGTGGATGAAAGGAGCTGGATGTATCACAGAAGGAAGTCTTAATATTCAACAAGCCAAAAAGGCAGGAGATTTGGTCAGTGAGGTAAGTAAAGTGCTCAGACTTCTGTCTGTTGGTTATTCAAAGGTGTAAACACACTTATTCCACTACATTATGTGGAGTAGGTGAGGAATTCCTAGTAAGAAAAATGTGAGAAATGGAAGAACTGATGGATGTCATTTAGTTATTCTACTGTTTAGGAAACCTCAAATTAAAGGTTAGAATATGTTTTCCCATTATATGATTATTGTGTCAAGTTCATGAGGCAGAAGTCCTCATAATTGTGCTTCAGCCTCTTTTTGTTCACTTGCCCATTTTGCAGAGTGGCATCGAAAGGAATTGGAATTTCCTGTGGTATATGCTACATGAAGGGCATGGAGTTTTAAGGAACAGTGTTGAAAAATTAGATATATGTTAGCCATATTTGGAAATTCTTTTGCTCTTCAGCAAATATGGGCTGTGACTTTACTGGCAGCTTCAGCTTGTGCTGCTTTTCATTGCTTTCAATTATCTAATTCAAGGTTTCACACTGCCATTAACCTTCTGGAAGTAGACTTCCTCAGCTGCTTAGCTATGGTGAGTTGTTTCACTAGTGCTAGGAAAACTAGAGGACAGATAGAAGAATAAATTAGGGGAAGTTTTACAAGAAGGATAAAACCCCACTTAGTGCTGGAGGAAGGAACAGAAGCCAGTTAGTTAGACAGGAGAGCACACTTTCTGATACCTTGGGTCTCTGACATCATCTCACTACTCCTGCAAGGGGAAAAAATACATCTTAGAAACAAAAGAAGAGGAGCTACTCTCAGATCTGGTGTCTTGCTAGGGATAGACTGACATCTGCTGCTGTGGTGTGCTGTAGTAATAATAACTTCCACAAATATGTAATCCATAATGATCTGCCTTTTCATTCCTGTGCTGTGTAAGGCTAAGGGATGGCTGACAGTCACTTAACCTGGAGACTGGTGGATATTATTTTAGAGATCTCTGTTGCCATACAGAGAATGGCATTTTGTCATTTCTTTGCAGAATGTCACTACATTGTGTTCCATGCAATGTGACAAAACATGCTGGTTTTAATCTGCCTCTCTCCCTTCCAGGTTCCTAAAATAAAGCAATGAGCTTTAAAGCAGCACTCTTTGAAGTGCTGCATGCTTTTGTAACTTCTAGTTTGTGTTCCCCTTGCAGAGACACAGCATAAACTGATCTGTTCACCCATCAGTTCAAACAGAAGGATTTTACTCCTGAAATTCCAGAAAATGAAAAAATGCATGTAAACCCTTCCTAGGTGGAATGCCCCACTTCATGATTAAACCACTCAAATTAGAATTTGACTAAACAAGACTTATTTGCTTGGGCTCCCCTATGATACTGTGGTCTTGCAATATGGTGCTGCATTTCCTTGTACTGTCTCAAAGGCAGAGAGCAATGCTTAGCTTGTGCTCAAATGGGTGATGCAAAAGGCTGAGGCAAAGATGTTTATTCAGAACAGGCCTAATCCAAAGTCTGATGAAGTCGATGGAAGTTTTCCATTCACCTTGGTGTGTTTCAGATTTAAAACAGAAAGATGGAATAAAAGTAAGGACAGTTTTATTTACCAAACTAGAAATGTTAGTCTCTGTGCAAATAAGTCCATTCAGATAGATTTTATGTAAGTACTGGTACCAGAGGATGAATGAAGCATGATGGCTTTTTCCATATCCAAGACTTAAGTCTCATAGCTGTTGCTCCTAGTGAGGATTGATAGCAGAGTCTATGCTGAGCTCTGCTTTGCAAAGAACTGGGAGATGGTGGGGAAGGTTTTAAATTTAAGTTAGTTTCAGGACACTGAAATAGAGAATTCTAATTTAATTGATAATTTAGAAATATTGTAATAAATAAAAAAATATCTCAATAACACATATTCAGTGATTTGAAGAACACATGCATACTTTTGAGAAGTCTCTTGTAAGAAAATGAGATAGTAATACTGGCTGTGTAGCTTATGAGCAATCTTGGGTCTGGCTTAAGTCATAACTAGTTTGTGAAAGACACTCATTGGTTGGTGTGCAGCCCAGATCTTGTAGCTGGTACATCTGGCACGACATGCTTGCAGTGTCAGCAGCAATGTATTTGGTATTCTCTTGCACTACCCTTCTCTCCTTGATTCAATACCAACACCAGGTTGTATTTAGAAGCTTATCTTGTTGATACTTGTGCTAAACCTGTCTTGGGAATCTACAAGGGACTTTTGGCTCTATCAGTCATGTGATTTTTCAGAGCACTACATTTCTGGGGGAAGGTAAATATTGTAGAAACTTGTGTAACCTGCTTTACTTTGATGTAGAAAAAGTACAGACAGAAGGCTGATGCTCTGAAGTTCACCAGTGTGGCTGACAGTTCTCAGATCAAGCATGCCAAGAAAAGCCAGGAACTGCAAAGTGATGTGAGTCCTTGACTGAATTTGCCTCTTTGCAAGTAGCTTACTCATAGTGTGGTCGTTTTTGAGTTATGTATGCTCGAGTGGTGGTGGAAGAGAACCCGATCATGAAACCTTTAATAGATGACATTTCTTGAGATTTATTTCTAAGGGGCTTTATTTGTTTATTTCATTAATTCTGTCATTGAATTCTCTGAACTAGAACAGCAACAAAAATCAAATCCCAGTGGGAATAGAAATCGACAAGTGAGGTTTCTCATAAATAATGTCAAAGGCTAGAGAGGGAGGGAGGAGGATGACAGTCTTGGATACAAACCTGTGGATGGCACAGGCTGAATTCAAGTATGGCTGAAATGTCTTCATTAAAAGATATTTGGGTATTCCTGAGATGTCATCTGCATGAAAACTAGTTATCTATAAGGTAGTGAAAGTGAGGAAGGAAGCAGGAGAGAAAGAAAGCACAGTAATCCCATCTAATCCTCTGGCAGTGCTTCAAAGCAAGGTAAACATTAGCACAGGGACTGATATATATCCATCCCAGGTTCTGAGTTGCTCTCCAGGGAGGGACCTGTCAGAATACTTAAAACTGTATCAGTCTTGTTAGACCACACATTCTTCAGCTGTTGCTGTTTAAGTACTTTACTTTTTGATTCTGGCTTCTGTGATTTAGTCAAATGCTAAAATAGGCATATTTTTTCCCAAATGGGGTGCCTTCGGAATGCTTCTTGTTCTTCCTTGGGCCTGGGTGAATGGAATGGAGTGAAATGGAATAGAAGAGCAGAAGAAGAATAGGAATAGGGTGCTTCAGTTGGAAGGGACCTACAGTAGTCATCTGATCCAACTGTCTGACCACTTCAGAGCTGAAATGGTACTTCAGAACTCTTTGGCAGGACTTAGCTGACAGCAACCAGTAGCAGTATAAGTTTCCAAAAGAAGGAGAACCTGAACAAGTAACTTTAGAACAATAGTGACTTGTCAGGTTTTTAAAAAATTACTTTTAATATATTTGCTTTGAAATGAAGATACTGTCATCTTCTCAGCTGTTATGTGAATGAAGCACTATTGTTTCTTGATCAGGCAGCCACCATGTTTCCTTTTATTTTGCTTCTCTGTGTCAATAAATTCCTGCAGTTCCTTAGATGAGTGTTGTGTGTCTCAAAGCTGAAATCAGACTGAATCTAAGGAGAACACTAGTCTCCTGACTCCCATTGCTTATCTCCTATATATTGGACAATGCTACCTTTCTGTATATGTCTTGAAGTCAGAACAGTGACCGTGGATTTAGAGCTATATAGTAAGGACTTTTTTTTGGTGAGATGTAAGAAATATAACACTGTGAAATGAGACATCTTCTCATAGCTTTTCAACAGCTCTATGGGCTTCTGAAACACAAGTTTCATTTCTCTGTTGATGTTACCCTGGAATATAAAATGGAGATGTTTGCTACTTGGATCATAAAAGGTCCTTGATATTTTCTTATCAAGTTGGAAAGCTATTTCTCAGGGGAGTATTATGATAGCAGTTACATTTTTTAGGTCACAAATTTTCTCTGCAGATTCAATTGCTCAGTGCTCATCATTTGATACCACAAATTCACAATTTCTGTGTGCTATTAAATACTTTCATTCCACCTAAAAAGTAGATGCAGTTTAATATTGGATGAAGTATAATCTTGCATACTTTTTGTACAGAGCATGAATTACCCAGTTAAGTAGCTAACTTCAGAAAGGTGAATCCTGATATTTATGTCATTTCACTGCTTCTCTGAAATTTAACCATGAGTAATTTAGTCAACCTGACTGTGTGGATCAGCTTTTAAAGTCATATTTGGCAAATAAAGTAATGATGTTAAAGACTAAATCACCAAATAAATTAATCCTAACAAATCATTGAATATTTAGAGTGTTTTAATAGGTAATTCTTCAACATTAAACATGCACTGCTACTTGTTAACCATGCTTTGCTTTCTGTGAGCAGATTGCCTACAGGTCAGGAAAAGAGCAGTTTCTTCATCAGTACACAGTCAGCAAAGATGATCCTGTCTTCATACTGGCCAAAGCAAATGCTGCCAATATCAGTGAGGTAATGTGTAAGACAGAGGTTTGGATTCCCTGCTTCCTGTGATTAGTTACAGCTGCTCTTGAAATGTTTCTTCTGTTGGTAAAAGTCAAGTTCTGTCTCTGAGAAGGTCAGATGTTTTAGACGTAAAAACTTTAATCTATATTTAAACGAATAGGAAGTATTGATAAAGAGTAAAGAGACTTGATATTGATAAATAGTGAAAAGATTGTGTTGTTGTCATCTTTTTAGAAACTCTACAAGAGTAGCTGGGAAAAGCAGAAGGAAAAAGGATTTGTGCTTCGTCTGGATGCTTTGCCATTCTTGACAGCTAAGGCTAAGAGGGATCTGGCAAGTGATGTAAGTATGGATTCCATCAGTCTTTATTATTCTTAGGACTGCTGACAGTCCAGGTAGCTACCACAGTGCAGGGGATGTGTCACATATGTCTCAGTGCCCTGAGCCACCTTCACTTGATTTGTGCTAAGGAGCAATGGCAGAGATGTCTGAGGGATTGGCATTCTGTAATTAGTCAAAAGGTTTGCTCTGAGCAATTCAGTGTTTTTCCCCACATGCTGCCTGTGTTTTCCTATTCTCATTTTGACCTGAGGGTGAATTTTAGAACTCAAAATGAAGAGGAAATCTCCTGTGAAAAATCATAACTTAATACCTGGCCAGAAAATTCCTTAAAGAATCTTATATCCTCAGTGCTTAAAGAATGTTGTTTCTCCTAGAGACAACCAAAAAGAAAATATTTCTTACAGCTTTTTGTGAACATCTTATTATTATAGAAGAGTTAATTCTTTATAAACACTTAAAATTTTAAGGCATTCCTGTTCTTTTTTGCAAATGAACTACTTGCCTGTATTGAGGACCAAGCATGTGATAGACCATTGCTTTATTACTAGTAAAACAGTCAGTTTGTCAGCTTAGTACAGTCTGTTTTGGTTTCCTTCACAGATTAAATATAAGGAAGGTCATGAGAAGATGAAGGGTAAGCTGATTGGAGTAAAAGCTGTGGAGGAAGATTCACAGATGGCCCATTCCTTTCAAATGTCAAAGTTGCAGAGTGGTCTTGAGTACAAGAAGGCATTTGAGGACACAAAGAATCAATTCCATGTCTCCATGGATATGGTTAACCTTGTCCATGCCAAAAAGGCTCAGAATTTGGCTACAGACAGAGGATACAAGACAACTCTCCATCACTACACAGCCCTGCCCACTGACATGAAAGTATCTCATGCCAAGCGAGCATACAGATTGCAAAGTGATGTAAGTCCAGAGCTTAACATATATCAGTACTCTTTCTTTCAGTCTCTTCAGACACTTAGAGCTGAGTTTCTTTAGATGCACCTAATTTTCTAACTATGAAACAGATAATATTGAAACAGTACATATTAACCACATATATGCTCAACAGATATATTTAGAGTATGCAGTGTTTTTGAGGAGAGCTGTAATCCTGTTTGTAACCATAGCTCCTTCAAAGCCTACTTATGTTAATAAAACACTAGGGTTCCTATATGATGTACATTTATTTTCTTACCTAATGTGCAGGGAGGTTAAATAATTTATGGTGATAAAATTGGTGATATAATTCCATATGGAGACCACATGTTCAGTTGTAACAGATGAACTGTCTGATACTGTAAATGGTTACTCTAACTTAGACTTTCCATTCTGAAGTTTTAAGTTAGAACTTTTCAAGGAGACTAAGATAGATATGTGTACAGGTCTTCAGGAGTTATTGCTGCTGAAACCTTGGAAGCTCTTGGAATTCAGTAGACTGTTGGTAAGAGAGATTTTGTGAGTAAAGTGAGATATACTCCTCTAGTCTTCATCCTTAAAGACAAGTGATAAAAAAAAGCCAAAATGCTTTCTCTCTACTACAATACAGGGATAAGGATTGGGAACTGCAAAGTATAATTTTCTTTGCATTGTAAATCATTAATGATCTTCTAGGCAATGCACTATGCACAATAAAACTGAAGTTTTTACCATATTAGAGTAAAAACCACAAATAACAGTAAGGTGGAGACCACTTATAAAAATTATCTTCCCAAGTATATTGCACAAGTGCTGGTGAGTCCTGATTCTTCTATCTGCAATTTTTTTGCTTTCCTTACAACTGTGCAATTGTGAATAAAACAAAAGCAGGCACTAATTTGACTTAGTTGTTCCTAAGACATCTGAATCCTTTAATGGTATTTTAAGTGTATGAACACCAACAAAAGGACTTTTTATTTTCTTTGTCAGAACCGATACAGAGCAGATCTGAACTGGATGAAAGGAGTTGGATGGATAGCCACTGGGTCATTAAATGTGGAGCAGGCTAAGAAGGCAGGAGAACTCATTAGTGAGGTGAGATTTCATGACAGCATGTAACAGAATTTGCTGCATAATGCGTGCAAAATGTCTGTATAAAATTAAAATAATTTCTACTCAAAGGGTAAAGAAAAAGGCATATCACATGAAAGCCCTCAAAACCAGGGATAGGACTGGTAATTAGAGGGAAACCAGATACCAAACACACACCAGTAGGAGTCCATATAGCCTTTGCAAAAACAAAGTAGGTGACAAATGATATTATGAATAATAATGGCAATCAAACAGTGCTCAATTGCTGCCCACTAGCCTACCTTTTTAATGAAGCAAAACAGGAGATGATGAAAATATTCAGTCATTGGACCCAGAACCTCCTTTTGTATCAGATACATATTCCTTCTTGCTCCCTTTTCATACATATTCACATTAGCTATTGAAATTAATATAGATATCTCTGTAGCTATCTATTAGCCCAAATAGTTCTCATCCTTATTTCTCCCAATACCCAATATCACTTACAGGAAAAGGCAAACTCAAGAATCCTTTGGGCCTGGCCTGTGAGGCCTTCAAAGGAGGTTCTGGTGGAAATGGTTAAAAGGTTCATAGTATTCTATTAGTTTGGAGGGAGCCCTGCTGGCCAAATCTGCTGAAGTAGGAGTCTAAATCCTGTGATTTTTTTTTAGATAACCACTGGTGATTCAGGAATCATCTGTCCATTCACTTAATGAGAATAACAGCATATCTGCTGTTGTAGGGTCTCAGAAAAATATTCTCATCCTGTCACGTCTCTCTGATTATTAACACCACTTTTTTTCCTGTGCAGTCACCTACAATGAAAAAGGATGATTTTTTTTAGACCTAGATCTTTAGACCAGATCCTGCGATAGTATAAAGCAAAGTAGCTTCATAAAGTCTAGTACAGCAATATCATCTGGAATAATAGCTGTGAATCTGTATAAGTACAACCATTTTAATGTTACAGCTGTGAAACAGCCAAGTAGAAGTTTGACCTGTTAGGTTGTTTATCTCAAGCTTTTTATGAGCGTTAAATAATTTTTGATCTCTATCAGTCTCCTCCCTTCTTGCATACAAACAGTGACTAGCCCTTGTAATACTGCTAAAAAGCAATGGCCAAAATGTAATTTCTAGGTATTTTATGTAGAGATGTTCTAGTCAACTCTCATTTGCTAGTACAGTTGATTAGGTTAAAGCATAAACCACTGTTGTCCCCAGTTAAACTTAGTAAGATTGCTCGTTCTTGAGGGATTTCTTTTTGAAACCAAAACATTGTCATAATCTTGTAATACCTTAAAATAATTAATGTGTTGTATATTAGTGATTTGAGAACTTTGAGAATTTGTTGCCTCAAATGAACTTCTGTGGTTCACAGCTCAATTCAAAGGAGAATGATATTGCCTTTAGACTCTAACACTGAGGTATAAACAATTTCCAGAAGAGCCATGAACATGCTCATTGTCTTGAGACTTCATCACAGGCATTGGGAAAATTCAATATGCCCTATTTGGAGAAGAAATAAGAATATTGATGGGTGAAGGGCAACTTGTACAGGAAGGGAAGCTTTTAGTGACCTGACCATATAGATAAAATGTCATTTTGCCATCAAACAGCCTTCATCTTAATTATGTATACATAAGAAAATCTCTCAGAAGCTACTATGAGTCCTTTCAAGCAAGCAGAATTAATAACATTATCTAAAAGAGATAGCAAAACAATTAGATACAGTGTTAATGGCTGCACAGATTTGCTATAGTTGTTAGAAAGAAACCTAAACCCTGAAAAAGTAAGTTAAATGGTTGCCATTGTTAACACGCTACAATTATATATAATTTCTTGCTTAAAGACACTATAAATAAAGATATAATCAGATCTTTTGTATTTGAAGTAATCTGATAAAGATTTTAAAATTCCAATTTCTGGAGTATTTAAGTAGGCAGAATCTGATTTTGAAATGTTTTCCTTATATTTAGGGAGAAATACTTTAATATTAATCAGCAAAAAGTTATTATTAAATTGAAACAAATATTAATCTGAAAGTACCTAGGACATAAAGATGAGGAAAGAGGAATAATAATTATGTTCACAAATTCACTCTAATCTCAAGCAACCTATGATTTTTCTCTTTCAAATAGCATGAAAGAGCAGCACAAAATTCACAGCTTTGATCTTTTTCTGCTCAACAGAAGAAGTACCGTCAGCATCCATATGCTTTGAAGTTTACCAGTATTAAAGACACTCCTGAGATGATCCAGGCTAGAATTAGTTATAACCAGGCTGTGGATGTAAGTTATAATGTATATACATTATGATTATAAGAGTGGTATCCTCTTTGAAAGACCTGATTGAAGCACTGTCTTTCTCTCTCTTTCTTTCTGAGATTATCCTTGGGAACCATGAGACTTCTGTGTTCTGGTGTGGTGTATCTCACAAAAAGCATGTTTATAACTTGGAATGGGAAGACATAGAGATCCCACTAAAGTGAATGGGAGTTTCATATAAAAGAGGTTTTCCAGTTTTTTTTTTCAGAAGTAAAATTTAGCAGTAAAACTGACCTTTGACCTTTAGAAACTTGGCCTTGTGAGATTCACTGAAGAAGAACCCATTTGGGGTCCTTTCCCTTTTCAAACAGATCTTTCAAATTTCAATGTCTGCATGCTCCTTGGAAACAAAATGTAAGGCAGCATGACAAGGAAGAAAAAATAAATTATTTCAAGCTGTCATCCTGCTGAGAGAGAAATCCAGGAGGGGAAACCTTAAAGGGAAGAATTGAGGCTGTTTGGTGTTTAAACATGTTTATTTTTAATAGAAGAGCGATTTAAAAATATTGTAGACTTAACTGGGATAATACAGAAGTGAATAATAAGCAAAAGTCACTCAAAAAAGACAAGTTTCAAACATGAGAGGATGTTTTATTGTGAAAATAGATTATTTTTAAAGTGAATAAGAAGATGAAAGACTTTGTGTAAAACACATGCTATTGTAATACTTACAGTGTCTATGCCTTTGGTTTAATTAATAAGATCCAAAAGGCTTACATCTCAGGCAGGATAAACATAAGTCATTTTGTTCCACTGAGCCACAGTCAAAATCAGTCTGCTGCTCCACTTCTTCACACATGGAGTTCTCATTAATTTCTCTCTTATGGAGCTGCAATACAAGTGGGCCTACTTGCTAAAGAAAGTGGCAGCAGGGTGATATGGAGAGGTTCATTCCAATCTAGAGGGTCTCAAACTCTCACACAGAAATAATAGCCTGTGAAGGCAAGTGAGATTGTCATGAGTGATACAAGGTAAAAAAAATATGGAGGCTATCTGTACTCATCTGAAAATTATGTTGTCAATGTAAGAAGAAATTAAGCTAGTAAAGAAAACTCATGTGAGTTGATCTCTGCATAGCCATTGTAGGGGAAGTTCCAGTTAACTGCATAGAACTCCTCTTACCTGTCTGTGGACGTCTGAAAGTTAGCTAATCCTGGGCCAACCTCATATCCTTCCTTCAAGGATTGGTATGAGTAGCCCATGCAGACACCTGGGTTTTATGGTGGAATCAGTCACCATTTTTTTAAATGTCTTGCCTTTGACTATTGAGCATCTTGCACGTGGCTCTGTATGTAAATTTGGGCTAATGACACAGATAATTACCATTATATTTGTCTGCTAAAAATGAACCTTCAACTCCCCAGATTTCTGTGAAATTCCAAAGTGTTGGTGGGACATTAATGTTTGCACATCCTTAATAAGTGTTCTTTAGTCTCCCTCTCTCTATTCACATATGTTGGAAGTCTTATAAAGTTAATATTGAAATATCTAAATTTGCATATGCATTGATTTATACACTCGAAACTTGAAGGACTTCCTCTCTGTCATACTCTAGCTGATAGGTATATCATATTCCCAGACCTTCTTGAATGCTTTTTGACTGATATAATTGCCAGTATTTATTAATGCTGCTGTCACTTTTCTGTAGTCTTTGCTTACCATAAACCTATTTGTTAATGTTTTTTCTGAACTAGTGATTGAATATGTAATGAATGCCTGCTACTGCAATTTATCTCTATTTGCAGAGGCTGTACAAGGAGCATGGAGAGAGTGTAAAGCATCAGTATACACCAACGACAGATCTTCCTGAAATCCTTCAGGCCAAATTAAATGCGATGAATATCAGTGAGGTATAAATCTGACCTTTAATATTTTATAGGAAAGTTTAGAAGTTAGTGTTTTCTATTTGTCCTACACAGAAAGTCATACTGAACTGCTTTCCCAGGATATAATCATTCGGTGGTCTAATTATTTCTGAACTAATATGAGTAATCAAACTTATTACCAAAGTTGTTCTAAGTTAGAAAAATGAAGAATGAAAAAACAACTGCATTTTTATAATGGACATTTGTTATGTGATTATTCCTGTTCTGCGTTGATAGTTTTTTATGTTCATCTTTTTCATTAGATTAGAATAGCATGTGGAAGCATTGCTAGGATAGCAATAATGCTGCATTGTCAACCCTTTGAACAGCAGTTCTGCTTTATTTCTCTTCCATATTTCCTAGATTCGCTATAAGGAGTCCTGGGGAAAGATGAAAGATGGCAGCTATCAACTGAAACTAGATGCCATTCCCTTCCAGGCAGTGAAGGCTTTGGGTGAAATCATAAGTGATGTATGTGAACTTGCTGTTGATGTAGTCCAGTGGAATATGTTAGTCACTTCAGACTGTGTCTGCCCTGCTGAGTGAGTTGATGGAAACAGCATGTCCAGCCAACTCTACACTTTTAAGACTTCTGGCCTTGGTCTAGTCAGTTGTGCTTTTGGAGTTGCAGCCACAATGAAGTGTTTGTAACTAAGCAAAGGAAGGTTTGCAAAGCAAACATCAATAAGCAAATTTAGCCAACTTACCTACTATAGTGACTTGACAATCACATTCATTGTTCAGGAGCTGTCAGCCACTATTAGCTGGGCAAGATTCATTTCAAGTGTAGAAGACCAGTTGTTCTGACTTTGCTAGAGAGCTGATGGGGAGAGAGAGGCTCCTCAGCGGGTTGATACTGTGCACCTGCACCAGGTTATTGTCTTCTACCACCCATGTAATAGCTTGTGACTATCTCAAGCTATTTGTGTTTATTGGTGTATTTTTTTTAACCTTTTCTCTAACTACGATAAAATATTAAAATCTTTGCACAGGCGAAGTCTTCCTAGCATCTAGTAAATGTGCATTCAGATTTATTATTATTTTGAGTATAGCCAGAATTTATTGTCTGTAGCTCTCTTTCTGTAATATGAAAATACTTTTATTCAGGTTTTAACAATCTGACTAATACTTAGTTCACTCCTATTCACATTTCTATTCCTATTTTCTCTTTAGCACAAGTATAAGGAGGCATTTCAGAGAATGAAAGGACAGATGGTTGGTTCACGTGGCCTGGATGGTGATATTCATATTGCTCATTCAGTCCATGCAGCATCACTGCAGAGTGATGTAAGTACAAGAAAGATGTGGGCATTTTGGAATTGTTTTCCTAACAGTGAGTAGTTCCTCATGGAAGATGCACTTAGCTGTGAGGTAGCTGTAGAATAGCTTACCATTTAAAACTTAGGGCTTTTCCTCCCACTTCCCAGATGTTTTGATAAAATAATATTCTTACCATTCTTTTACATTACTTACAGTGACATTCGTTTGACAATAAAAAAAGACTGTGCATTCTTGGACAACTCCCTCCTGCATATCATTATTGCCTAGCATAAAATATTTTCCTCTGTAGAAGTATCAGAGGCAGGTCTCATTGAGAACTGGTAGTCTTTGTATAGAAGACTAGTGGTCTTTGTATAGAAGTAAATTAAATTTGGTAGAGATACAAAGTTATTCAGTGGTTATTTTCAATTTGCTGTTTTCCTGAAAGACTAAAAAAAGATGAATGAGTTTATGAAATTTTACATTGGACTTTTTGGGTTGGGGAATCAATAATTCCCGGATGTTCAAATTTGCATAATCTGATAGGGAAATGTCACATGAAAAAAGTTCTTTGAAGATTTCTACACTTTTCCTGCACAAAGACAAGAACTGAAAGAAAAAACACTAAAAATGACATTTAAAACTATAAATGAAACTAGCCAAATCAATGGAGACCAACAAATCTTGGAGTGAGGTTTTGTACTAATTTTAATATAGCTATGGATGGTTTTGTTTCTGTAGATACAATGTATCCAGTTTTAATAAAAATAAAACTAAAAATAATCTCATCTTAATTGAATATAATGTAGATGGCTACTATTTGTTGAATAGGCTACTATTCTAAGTATTGACTGGCATAAGTTAAACAAGTTAGGGTACTGTTAAAAACAATAATTTATACTGGCAAATGGGAGAAATAGGGAGAATGTCTCTTCTAATCAACACCTGGATTCTAATTACCATGCTGTGATCTGATTTTAATTTGATAGGTGAAATACAAGCAAGGTTTTGAGGCTGCAAAGACTCATTTCCACCTGCCACTGGATATGATAAACTTGGTACATGCTAGGAAAGCCCAGGCTTTGGTCAGTGAACAAGAATACAGACAACTGCTACACCAGTACACTTCTTTGACTGATGATGTGAGATTGCGATGTGCCAAGAATGCACACAAGCTACAGAGTGAGGTAATTGCAAAATATCCCAGTGCTGTTTCCGTGTTGGTTCTGATGCAAAATAGTTCCAGTATGTATTGGAGCGGCAGCTGAGGGATAAACAATGGCTGTTCCCCCTTGATTACATTCAGGAATGAGACATTTAGCTTATTGGGCAGGTGGACAATGTGTGTCATCACATTCTAACAAGAGATGAAGTATGGTAGACTTTGATGCTCAGCCAGAGAAGTCTTTGCCAGTGAGGATGATTCCATTGTTGGTGAAATACTCTTTTTAAGATAACCATGCACACTGTTTACCAGCTGATATTTGAGTTGGTTTGCATCTGGATGTAATTCCGGAAGAAAGATACCTATTGTTAAAAGCCTGATATGTAAGAGACTCATACAGTGGCCCTAGACATAACCACGGAAATTCTAAGGATGAGTTTAGGTCCCTACATAATCTTGAGTGAAAAATAACTGGATTCAAATTCAAGGGTAGGCTATGTCTGTGGGCACAGCCTTGAGCAAATGGCTTTTAATACGTTACATTGCCTCTGGAGACCTCAGAAGGTGCTGTATCTTAAAAACGTGTCTGGCTGGAAAATGTAATTTTATCAGTTTAACATTTTCACAGTGTTAAACTTGGTAATGTTTCAGAGAATCACAGAGTGGTAAGTGTTAGGAGGGTCTTCTACAGATCATCTAGTCCAATCCCCTGCTAAAGCAGGGTCACCTCGAGCAGGTTGCACAGGATCGCATATAGATAGGTTTTGAATAGCTCCAAGAGAGACTCCACAGCTTCTCTTGGCAGCCTGTTACCATGCTCTGCCACTCTCAAAGTAAGTATTTTTTTCCTTATATTCACGTTTGAACTTCCTATGTTCATTTGCACCCATTGCCCCTTGTCCCATCACTGGGCACCACTGAAAAGAGACTGGACCCATCCTTTTGACACCTGCCCTTTAGATTTCAAAAGCAGAAGTTTATATTTTGAAGAAGTAGTATTTATAATGACTCTCTGCTGGGTTTGGTGGTCCAGAAAATATTTTAATGAAGCCTATACAGTGGCTTAGTGCTATTTTTCCTTGGTGTTTCCTATTTCTGACCATTCAGAACTGGTAAAATATGTGGCTATTTTGTCTGTAATTCCACTTATTAAAAAGTTACCAGCTTTTATTTTAAAAATATTTTCATATACTTTTCTAAAGTGGTCTTACTTTAT
>JAOEGS010008133.1:41671-56336 GCA_025447755.1 Corythornis vintsioides
TCATATACTTTTCTAAAGTGGTCTTACTTTATAGATATTTATAAATAAATAATATCTGTGATTAATTTATTGTATATGAAGAAAATTCATGCATCTAGGAAAAGTTTATCCAAGATTACAAATAGAAGTTAGAGTGCAGGTATCATTCAGTGTTCATGAGACTTAATACTCCTCAGAATCTTGCATTTGTACTATAGATCTGTCAGGGCTGAATGCACATGGACACACACCTAAACACATGAACTTAGGGTAATGTATGTGAACTCTCTGTGGTAGATACTAATCTTAATGGATTTATTTGAAGACTCGTACTGTGTATTTTTGGATTAACAAATATAGGGCATCTCAAAAACAAACTTGTAATCACTTCTGCTTGGTTTTCCTTAGAATTTATACCGGTCTGACATAAACTTTATGCGAGGAGTCGGATGTATTACTCCAGGGGCTCTAGAGATTGAAGGAAAGAAGAAAGCTTCTGAACTCATCAGTGAGGTAACAAAAGAGGGTTTTGATTTCTCCACTACAAACAAGAATTTGCCAGATGTCTTTCTATTAAACTGGGCTGGCAAAGTGACTCAGTGGATAATGCTAGGTTCCCACCCCTTGCGTTTGATCATTCCATTCGTGTCCTAACTGCAGATGGGCAGACCTGATGGAGTTCAAGGTTTTGAAGACTTTGCTGTTCTTGCAAATCTTTTCTCCTGTGTTTCAGACCCAGGAGGTTGTTATTTATTTTAGAATCAAAATGGGCTTTTTCAACAACAAAAAAATAAGGCTATGCCTATCTCCAGTAAGTACCTTGTACTGTTTCTCCAAAATTAGACTGACCTGTGCAGTGTCCAATATACTGTTCTCATCTCTCCTGCTTTACAGTCTTAATTTGTTTTTTACTTACTTCTTTTGTTATTGTTTTTCCCCATCCATGATTCAATTTTTATTTTCTCTCGTGTTCTTTTCTTACACTCTCTCCTAATTTCAAATCTCATATCTATTGCCCATATTCATATAGATGTGAAATAAAGAAAAATAAGAATACTTTTCCTAGTGGTATTCTAGTGAATGGATCCCTGCTTGCAGTGATTTTGCACTTGTTTTGTTCACAATTCTGACACAGGACCACTAGCCAGGTGGAACCTCATTTCTCTCACAAGGAAGTTCAGCAGCGTTGTGCAGCACCTTCTCTCTGGTGCAGATTGCCATTACTGTGATTCCACTGGCCAGGGTTAATGACACCACAGACAGAAAGAACCTCATTACTGTATTCAGCATAGCAGCACTATTTATTTATTTATTTACACCTTTTTCTTTATTTATTTTTCATTTCCCCTGTGAGACTTGAATGCACCAAATTCAGAGTAGTGAAAGGTAAATTAGTGTAATCGTTAATAGACATGTACTTTTTGCAAAGCCCAAGAAGCAACACTAGACCACTGGTATTGGAATAAGTCCCTTAACCAGCAAGATAATTTAGTTATTCTATTATTTTTTCTTTGTGTGTGAACTCAGAGTAAATACCGTCAGCAGCCACATTCCTTCAAGTACACATCGGTGACAGACTCTCCTGGCCTCCTTCATGCAAAATTCAGCAATATGATTGCTAATGAGGTAGGCACTCCTAACGTGAATCAGAAAATATGCTTTTCAACATGCAGCAAGCGAGGGATGGAGTGGGAAAGAGACAAGCCTGCTCTGAAAGCAAGATGCATCAAAAAAGAAAGTAGGCATCACTGATTTGTGCTTTTTCACTGTTAGATCACATTTTATTCTTTCCTAATATGTAATGCCATTTTCAAGCCAATCTCTTCTAAAAAGCTTAAGTAGTACCCGTAAGATTGAGTCCTATTATTAGTTTTTTCATGAAGCAGCCTCAAAAGATGAGGTTTGTGAGGTGTTCATGAGGAAGCTTATTTGTATAGTATGGTCCACTTCAGAGAGCTCCTAACATTTTTTGAAAAAACAAAGACAAAAATCAATAGGAAAATTATCAAAACCATCTATAATATCATGAGGAAAAATACAAGCTAGAAAATGTTGCCAGTCTACAAGAAATGCCTACCCTTTAATCTAACATATATTCATGATGACCTTGATGTTCTTATTTTTACTTCTGGCCTGCTGGGAACCTAAGAATGTAAGGCTAAGAGTGTAGTGGGTTGGCATCATGATATATGTATGAAAAAAAACCAAAAAATCTTTTCAATTGCAATGGTATATTCTTAGCTTTTTTTTTCTTTTTTTGTGCTGGCAGACTATAGTTGTCGTAAACAACATAACTGCTGCTGTTATGTTATTGAAACAATAGAGAAAATTAATTGCATTTGTCTTCTTGATCTGTTTCCTAGCGCCTGTATAAAGCAGCGGGAGAGGAAAGTCGGCATCACTACACACCAACACTGGCTCTGCCTGAGTTCACACGGGCAAGAATAAATGCAGCCAACCTCAGTGATGTGAGAGCTTGTTCTCTGTGTCTTATACTTATCTGGGATGGAGGTTGAAATGTCCAGTGGCAAGAAAGATGGATATGTAGAGGACTTTTTGGGTCTATTCTATTTAAGTTTTCCCTAAATTGATTATAATTATATTTATCCCCATTAGCATATATACGGCTGTGTGTAAATTAACTCTACATAAAGAACAATACATTTTTTTGTCTGAGTTAGTAGGATTTCCCAAAGATAAATTTAAAAAAAAAAAAACCCTTTGATTATGAAGAATGAGACTGTAGCGCAGAATAACAAATGAAAGAAGGTTCCTTTGTTTGTTTCTTTGTGCATTTAAAAGTGAAACAGCAATCTACATGTGCCTTTCCTACTTTAGGCAAAGTACAGAGAATCTTGGCATAATCTACGTGCTCAAGGCTACAAGCTGACAATGGAAGCACTCCCATTCCAGACTGCCAGGGCCTCCAGAGAAATTGCCAGTGATGTGAGTTGAATGATTCAACCTTCCTTCTTGCCTAATTTCTGTTAACTTCATGTAAAACAATGTCTAAAGCAGATTTTACTGAATTAAAGCAACTCCATAACCATGTGAGACAAGTGTGAGACAGAATATATTACTTATGAATGAGATTCTTTGTGTGAATTAAAAAAAAAAAAAAAAAGAAGAATCACTGCTAATCGGGAACCAAGCTTGGTTAAACATCTTCCAGTGGGAAATAGCTAGTGAATTAAAGTATTTGCAGTCAGAAAAATCAGAGGGATTCTGCTCCTTCTCAGACTTTCAGCTCCTCGTATTATAAAAAGCTCACTAATTTTATCCACCCTGCTTTGAGCTGATTTTTGGAAGTGCTTAGTGCTCCTGAATTGAAATGAAGTCAGAAGAAGCTGAACGTTCTTTGAATCTCTGAAAATCAGGAGCTGCCTGTCTGGTTAGGAAGTGAAAATGAATGGATGCTTCTGTAAATATGTGTCCTCTTAATTTCTGAAATAGAGGAAACATTTTCTTACCCTTCAAAATAGCCTCTCATTTGGATTGTTTGCAAAACACTCAGACATGGTGGCATCCATTTCTCAGAAAGCCTAAGTTCATCCTTTCCTCACAAGAAGTGTAATAAATTCTAGGAAAAGCTTCCAACTGAGCTAAATTTAGTTTTTAAAGTCTTAATTTTGTGTAGCATTTAGTTTCATATTTTATCTCTACTGTGATAAAATATGAATATGTTTTATGTGTATTTGTTTTATGAAACAACTATTTCTAGCTGTAATTTCTAACATATACTTAACCATATTTTGCAGAATGCTTTTGGTTACAGCTTCAGATCTGCTCTAAAGGGTACAAGTCCATAATAGAATTACATCTACTTACAACAGATCTGAATTTGGCCCTTCATCTTGGAAGCACTTTATAAACATTAGCTACTGTAATTTAATCCCCACAACTCTCTTGTGTGGCAGATAAGTGTTATTATCCCATTTCAACTACATTATGAACTCTTCAGGGCCCAGGCCTTCCCTTTAAAGTTCCAAGCACCCTGTTGATGCTGTATAAATAATCATTATCATCATCATCACTATTTCACAGAGAGGATAAATGCAAGATCATAGGGAGAGTCATAGTCCCAGCTAAGATGAGAATGAGGGGTTGCTGGTGTTTATTCTGGTGCTCGGACCACCATCTTAGACTTCTCTACATAGTTATTGATCCAGGAAAACTGGATTTACTCTTTAAAATAGCTGGGTGGCATTTGCAAATCTGAAGGCTACAGAGTACATAATGAAATATCTTTTGTATAGATTTTTTTTTTCTGTCTCTTCTTTCTTTCTCTTATGTTCTCATTCTTAGTGATGGGATTAAAATTCTATCAGAGATAATAAAAGTACATGACCTGAGGTTAAACATGATCAATGCTTTGGGCATATTCAGTGAATCTATTGAGAGGTGTTTAATGTTGCAACTGCTGTGGTATTTAAATTTGAGAGCAATCAGAGATTCAAACAATTACTTTCTAGTGCATCATGCTTTGACTGTTTTTACAGACAGCAGAGATGCTTTTGTGACTTATCTTAAGTTAGTTTGTTAGAGTAGCCATAAAGTTGGGCACTTCTTCACTTTTACGTTTTTTGGTTTGTTTTTTTTTCTTTTCATTTTTAGTACCATTATAAATACAATTTTGTGATGGAGAGAGGAAAGCACATTGGTGCCAGAAGTGTTCTGGATGACACCAGGTTGCTGCATTGCTTGCATGCTGCCAAGTTACAGAGTGAACAGGAGTATAAGAAGGGATCCCAAGAAGTGTGGTCTCAGTACTGCCTGCCCATGGACATGGTAAATCTTGTCCATGCCAGGAAAGCCCAGGCCTTAGCAAGTGATCAAGATTACAGAAAGAGACTCCATGAATTTACAGCACTCCCGGAAGACCTGAAGATGAAGTGTGCCAAAAGAGCCCACATGCTACAAAGTGAGGTAAGGGATTTCCTTCTGTTAACAGCAAATTAATTTAGAAATAACAAAGCTTTAAGGGAGAAGCACCAATTGTATTTTGACATTGGGCAGTGTTTTCAGAAAGATGGTTTGTAAACTTACCTATGTGTTGGAGCAAGATACCTGGTTGCTTCTCAGCAGTGTGATTCAGAAATTCTCATGTTATGAATATGATGGAAAATCACTGTGGTCATCATTACTTATTCTAGAGCTGAGGGATATAAACAATCATCTTTCACCTGCTTGGATCATAGCCAGTCAGTGGTTTGACAGCCACTACTCTAGATGCAGAATACTCTGAGCAGAAGGTTAAATGCTCAGAGACAGACTTGGAATAGGTTAGGTCATTTTGCAAACAGAAATGGTCATATCAAATAACCAGCTCACCAGAGGCATTTGCAGAAATTGCTCATACAAATGTAAGTTCAGACAAACCTTGATGACAGAAATGATGGCACCTGAGCGTGGGTCACATCCATGGTCACTTTGCCTTAGCATGTACCTTTTTTCAGGGACAAGCTGTTGTCTATATGTGCTTTCAAAATGTACTTGTTAAGTGCATACATAAAGCTGCATGGATGCAGGTAGCTGTATTTTGGCAGTTTAGGGTCCAGTGTCAGCTATAACAGGGAGCTCTGTTTGGGTGCTTATTGTTTTGTAAGGAAAAAAGACTGAATTATTCAGCAGAGAAGTGAAAACATTTGTTCAGAAAGTGATGTGAACTCATTATAGCTCTTTAGAATGCTGACCATTTAGTGGGCTCAGAATTTTCTTGTGAGATAAAGTGAGATATTTGTTTGGTATATTCAGATCTGATGAGCTGATATTAACACATATTCCAACTATGAAAGAGTGGCAAATCATTTCAGAACTTCTATCTGCCTTTCTTACTCAGTGTACTTGCTATCTGGTATTCCAAATATGCTCTTCATTGCCAGAACATTTTTGAGATATTCTTGGGATGGTCTAGAGCTGCTACTAAATGCAGTTCTTTGTCTTTCCAACTCCCATTCCTGCCTTCTCCTGTTACAGCTAACCAAGGACACACAGGTAGGTAGGTCCAGGAAGGCAGGATTTTTTGCTGTTCACTAATGTGTGATGGTGTATCACATGATAGGGAAGTGGCACTTCCAGAGACCTAATCCTCAGACCCCACCAGCACTTACAGTCTTGCCTACATCAGAGCTTGCCTACAAAGAGACAGGATAGGAGATGAGTACAAACCTCAGCACTTGGTTCTTTGCCTTTAGACCCCCCCACAGGTTAGGCATCCAGAGAAATTATGAAGGTGATTTTGTCTTACTATCTAACAATGTACGACACACTCGAGCTAGCTGATTGTTATGTCCTTTTGCATATGGGGGGTAAAAAAACAACTGAAAAAAGGAATTATTGTATCAGTGTAACACAGTGAGCCACTGTCACTCTGAAGGAAAAGTCAGAATTGTTGGGATTGTGGGTACATTTCTGTCACTTTTTATTGGGTCTGCCTTGTTTTCTGGATTAGGAGGTAGAATAAGCCTTTAATGTGAGTAAAGACAGAGCAATTTGTCCTCCTAGAAATGGGGCTAATGAGGAAGCATGCACAAGATAAAATAATTAGTATTCCTGACTTGAACTCACCTCTGAAAATTATTTCAAAAGGGGTTCTTTTACGTCCAGTACAAACAGGTTATTACTTACTGCTTTGAGTCATACTAATTCACTCGTGGGGCCCTCTCTTGTAACTTGCATATGATACATAATTTAATTCCTGGTGGAATGAACAAATGCAAACAGTTTGGCTTTATGATGTGATATGTGCATGGCAAACGAAAACCCTCAAAATGTTAATATGAATCAGGGAGTCTTTTAAAAAAAACCCCACCTTAATAGCTGTGGATACAAAATAAAAAAATAGTTAACGATTTTCATTTTTAACAGCATCTCTATAAATCAGATCTGAACTTCACTAAAGGAGTTGGCTGGATGGCTCTGAGATCTCCGCAGATAGAAAGTGTAAAGAAGGCTGGAGAGCTCATCAGTGAGGTAACTGATAAATCTTTCATGGAATAGCACGTCTGTAGGAATTGTTTACCATCAAGGCTCCTCGTTACATGACACTTACGAATGTAGCTCATCATTTCCTTTTGATGTGGGAGCCTGTTTATACAAGGTGTAAGTTACCAAGAAGCAGTACAGGAGATGCAAGTCCACTGTGTGACACCTGCTGAATATTTTCCATTCCGAATGAAACACAAGAGTATAAACAAAACATGTGGTAATAAATAAATGCAGTAAACTCCATTATGAAATTCTAAGCAGGTGGTTATGGAAGTGATATAGAAAGATACAGCATTGACAACCACACTGAAAAGGCATTTATCTGCTCAGTATCATGCAATAATAGAGAAAAATTAGGAGCTGTCAAAAGTGTAGTGCTCAAAAGCTTTTTGCATGTGAATTTTCAGTGGAAAGTCCTTTTTGCAGACACACAAAAAATAAATTCGGTGCCTGGCTACCACATCAAAGATGCAGAGACATCCTCATTCCCTAGCTGAAGGAGCAACTGACTAAAGCAGGGAAGTGTGTTTTTCATGCTGTGATTTCAGGAAGTTGGTTTTTATATTTTACTCCAGTTATTGCACACTTAGAATTGTGATATATCATTAACAGAAACATCCAGTGGTTTGTTTTTTTTCCCTTTGTTTATGTTGCCTCTTGCCCCTCTTAGGTCAAGTACCGTCAAAAGCCAGAAAGTTTGAAGTTCACTGCCGTGGTTGACTCTCCAGATTTGATTCATGCTAAAACCAGCTACCTCCAGTGCAGCGACGTAGGTTTCATTTGACTATAAGTGATCTTAGCTTCTGTTATACTATGATGAGTAAAAGAATTAATCTTGTCATTGCTTCCAGTATCAGTCACATTCAATGGCTCTTTACTCCACAGCGCCTGTACAAGGCTGGAGGCTCTGAAGCCAGGCACAGGTACACTCTGCCTCCTGATCATCCAGATTTTATCCGAGCCCGACAGAATGCACTTCACATCAGTGATGTAAGTGAGCCTTTCACCCTGGGGAGTTGACTTGGTAAACTTGCTTGGCAATGAAAAGCTTTCATGTGTATGAAGCCAGATCCCCTGAGCCTGACCAAAACTAAAAAAAAACCAAGAGGCTATGGAGTGCCAACACATTGGTGGGTTTTGGCTGGAGAGATCAGGAAAAGTTTGTTGATTTTTCTTTTGAGAATTCTGCTTTCCAGGTCAGGAAGCTCTTATTAAGGATTTCAGTCCTTCAGTATAGATATGGTTAGTTACAAATGTGAATCTTTTTACTTATGTTTGGCTGTGGGAGGAGAGAGAATCTTCTTTCCTTGACTATATAATCTACCTTCATGAAGCTAAATGATCCCTTATAGAATAGAATAGAATGATTTACCCTAAATCACTTGTGCTCTAACTTACTCCCATTGCCTCTTGTCCTGTCATTGGATGACATTGAGAAGAGTGTGGCTCCATTTCCTACACTCACCTTTAACATATTTATAGGCATTGGTCAATAGACATTGATTATAGACATCTTGATCAGTCCTAGACCTGTTGGGTAGGTGTATGATAATGCTTGCATTGCTTCTACCTAGGCTGTCTTAGAGGATTTCTGGTTTCTGAGTTTACCTTCATATTTAGCAGTACTTAGCACTAAAGTCACTAGTGAAAGAGAAGTTACCTTTTAAAATGTGAGGTGGATTTTTTTGTTTGTTTTCATCTGGTCACTAACCCCAGAAGTTATGAATAAAAGACTTACAGAAAGTGAATAAAATAGGAAAGGGACAGCCAAAACTGTTAGCTAAAACACGATGGCTGTGTACGAGGACCTGCAGACTGGAAGCTCTTTTAAGAAAGCTATGAATGGAAGAAGAACCAAATCTAGAGCAATTTATCTTCAGGATGTAAATGTAT
Source organism: Corythornis vintsioides (assembly GCA_025447755.1). NCBI lineage: Eukaryota > Metazoa > Chordata > Aves > Coraciiformes > Alcedinidae > Corythornis > Corythornis vintsioides. The sequence continues at coordinate 50,531 of JAOEGS010008133.1, forward strand.
TTCATATCCTCAAAGTCACATTGAATATGTTAGAACTGGCTGTTATTCCATATGAGTTAATGAAGCCACATGTGGCTCAGGAGAGAGAGAGGGATCATTTGAAAAGCTTGAAATAACTGGTACTGAAATTATGATGCCATGAAACCCAAGACACTGCAAGTGGATGCATCAAAAGAGAGAATAAGGGCAATATCAATGCAATATTGATGTGACTGATGCATCACAGTTTCTAATAGAAATTAAGTCACATCAAAAACAACCACATTCAAGTACAAAGGGAAACCCTGGTGGCACTTTTCAGATGAGGCATTTTATCATTAGGGTGAATAGAAAAGAAGTTGAAGTGCTATAGAACTGGATCAAAACCTTGGAGATGGTACTGATGACTCTTGATACAAATAAGCCCAGTAGGATAAAACATTTATTATTGCAGTTATGGGACTACGTTTAAGAAACTGCAGGGGGAAATGACTGTTTTATTCTTTTCTTTTCAACACAGAAATTGTACAAAACATCTTGGGAACAGACAAGGGCATCTGGCTATGATTTCAGGATTGACGCCATCCCATTCCAGACAGCAAAGGCTTCAAGAGAGATTGCTAGTGATGTAAGAATTGTACTGTTTCACACACTTCCCAACCCTTTTCCCATGCCACTTCTACCCTGTAAAAATGTGTGAATTCTGCCATCAGTGAACTTTATGGTTTGGAAAATTGATGACCCAATGAAACCAAATGCTGGTTAAGTGCAAAAGCCTCCCCTTAATACTGGTGAATACAGGCTGCTCTGTTTCACTTCAAATAGTATTGCTGGGAGGAAGGCATATGATGATGTAGGTAAATAAAAAAGGTACAAGGATAAGAATAGTTAAAGCAGTCTGCAATACAGTGGGTCACCTTCGGGAGCTTCATTGCTTGAAGTGTGCATTGGGTGTGCTCAGGAGTGCAACAATACGAGGACCCCAGATTGTTTTTTAGAGATTAATATTTTGGGTTCCTTAAGTCTTTCTACTCCTTTAAAAATGAGTACAAAGGGCGTTCTTCTAGAGTGTCTTCTTAGATTAGGGAGCGTATTTTAGTATCAAACCAACCCTTGGTCTTTGTGCACTACAGGAAACATGCTTTGTAGCTGAGGGCGGGTAAGCTGTTTTGTAACAGAACTTGAAGGTAATCTGAATGTGAAAATGAGATTTTCCTCTGCACTTCTTGCAGTACAAATACAGAGAAGCCTTCCTGAGAGACAGAGGCCAGCAGGTTGGATTCCTCAGTGCAAATGATGATCCCAAAATCAGGCATGTCCTCAGAGTGGGGAAACTCCAGAGTGACAACCAATACAAGAGTGCATATGCCCAAAACAGAGCACAGTTCCAGAGTCACCTCAACCAGCCAGGATTCCTCCACGCTAAGAGAAGCCAGCAGCTTGCAAGCAATGTTAACTACAGGCAGCCTTTGCACCAATACACTTGTGATCCTGAGCAGCTAAATGTGAAGCATGCAAAGCAGGCCTACAAACTACAGAGCGATGTAAGTGTAGCTGAGCAACACTGTCCTTCCAGGTGCTAGGAGCTATCTGTGTCAATGTGCTTCACAGACCTTACCTGTCAACCAAATCACTTTTCTGAAAGAACTGCAGTCTGTTTGCTAAAAACAAGTCATTTGTTTATTATCAGCCCTGTTGTGCTTTATATGCTCTCTCTTGAACCCAGCACATGTGCTTTGATTAGAGCCAGACAAAGTAATACACACTGGTGTATGTTTCATTCTCTCAGGTTAAATATAAGTCTGACTTGAACTGGCTCAGAGGCATTGGCTGGACTCCCCCAGGTTCTCACAAAGTCGAAATGGCAAGAAGAGCTGCTGAGTTGGCCTACCTTCGGGAAATGGGATTGCTGGGTGCTGCTTCTGCTCAGTATGGACCTGGAATTGTAAGTAAAATAGACTGTTCTTCTCACAAATCCTGACAGCTCTGCACTCAGGAAGGCCCACAGGCCCATGTCCTGTTTAATGCTTTTAAAGGTTCCCTGGAGTCTACAGTTCTCCCTGTTATTTGAACAGAGTATGTAGACTTCCCTTACAAAGCTTTGTGGCTTTGTGTACACGTCAATTTGAAGGTAACTCTCAAGAGAATTCAGCACTGTCATGGCTGAGGAATTCCTATAGAATCATAGAATGTTTAGGGCTGGAAGGGATCTCCAAATGTCATCTAGTCCAGCCTCCCTGCAGTGAGCAGGGACACCCTCAACTAGATCAGGCTGCTCAGAGCCTTAGGAAGAGCCATGGGACAGGATTTACTTAAACTATGGTATGTGTTTCCCTTAACTTGTGGTTGCTGTCAGAACTCCCAAGTGTCCTGGTACCTCCATGGAAAGCAGAAGTAGAAGTGGAAGGAACTCCCTGTTAAAATCTCCTTCTGTTTTCCCAATTTCAGCAAGACACAAAGTGTTGCATGTAATTAAGTGCTGCCATGTACTCCCCACTGGTAACTGGATTGACAGGCTCAGTGTGGCCTCCTAACAGTGCTGTGGGAGGCTTTCTGCAAGGGGAAATGCTCCAGCCTCCTTCATCTCTGTCATACTCAAGGCACAAAGAAATACAAACTGGGATCTTCTGGGTTTTCCTTCTCACTACCTCCTCAGGGATGACTTCCAATCTGCAAGGTCCAAGAAGAAGAGCAGAAGTGCACACAGTAGCCTTGTAACCCCTACAGTTAGGAGGCATTAAGTTAAAATAAAAGTAAAGATCTGCATTTTAATTACCTGTTTCATTTGAGTTTTAGCTTTGGCAACACACCAAACAATAATCCAGTCCAGGACACATCCATGATTTACATTCCCACCTGAAAGGTTACTCAGTAAATAAATTATAACTATGGTTGAGTAATTCAGGCAGTGGGGACTACAGGCAATGTCTTCACAAACCCTAGGAATGATAAATATCTGATGGTCCCAGGGAAACCTACATGTGTGCAATGCACCTGGAAAACAGGTGTTTGCTGGCTTGCTCTTTATTTAGGGCTCAAATGAGAAATTAGGACTTGAGTACATTCAGTCCTTTGCTACCTGTAAGTATCTAATTTACATGAGTGGCTCAATTTTTTGCACTTTTCCACTGTAGATCTTTGCTCAGTGCAGAGCAGTGATTTAGATTTTGCTCATTTGTTTGCCAGTTGTGGTAATTTTTAATTTGCAAATCTTTTTCTAGAATAATAGTTAACACCTTCTCCTGCCCACTGTCTGTCCTCACAATTTACTGGGATTTGATTTTACAGGACCAGTTGGAGACAGAAGGATCTCAGCAAGGCATGGTCAACCCTGATGCCTCAGAAATTCTGCAAGTCAAGAGAAGGAAAATGCAGCTGCATCAGAACTAAACAGAAAACATGTCATAACATAAATAGATTTTCCTCTTGTCCTATAAATCCTGTAGTTTTTCCAGTTTTCTGGGAAACACAATAGATAACATCTAATAACTTTTTATTTCAAAAAGCAATATAAACATTACAATTTATAACTGGTTATTTTACTTTTTTTGTGGATACTTTGTGATTTATCACTATATGTATGACAGAATCTGATATTTATTTACAGCTGTAAATTAAATGAATACCAGGTGACTGGCAGGCTCAGGTTTGTACTACAGAAGAATGAAACCAATTGGTAGAATAGAAAATAATTTGTAATGAATAAATCAGATGAATCTTATTCCATTATTGTAATTTTTGGAGATTTTTATGTTCCTGGATTTTTTGCACTATTAACCCAAGAGAATATAAAAGTGTGATTCAGGTGGTTTAACAGAAGAACAAGGCAAAGGCCAGTGGAAGTAAGTTATCAGTGACTAACCGAGGGCACGACTTTTATCAGAGAATTTATTCTTGATTAACAAGATGTATTCAGACTTCAATCAGTTCTTCAGTCTTTCAAATCTTCCAAAACAAAAAATTAAAATTAGATTCTTAGAAATTATTGCAATAGGGGTAACTATTGATAGATTGGGCAGCTAGCTGCTTAGAGAAGGCTGTAAGCCCTGATATTCAAATGAAAGGGAAATTATTATTTTGAAGAAATATTCTATTCACAAATATGGCTATTCTTTATATACTAATTTAATACCAAAACTCTGTTTTTCAAATTTTTTTTTGCAGAATCATTGGTCAGAAATTACATAATTTGACTTACAAAACTTACTAAAACCCAAGAATTATACGATAGCTTTAGATCCATATTTTTAAATGTGATTTAACATCCCCAAAGTCTCATTGAGGTTTATTGTGGTATTGAGGTTAATCACATATATACGATTATAGATCTGGAGTATAATAAGTTATTTTCTCTAATTATCCTCTAATTAGGGGTTAAAGCAGATAATTCTACCACTGAAGAGGCTTGCTTTTTTTTTTTTTTTTTCAATCTGGAATGCATCACTGATTGAATTTGTGGTTATTTGCCCTACAGAAGTGCTTTTACAAGTAGTTCTATGATAACTCCAACAGTCACAGTCTTGCAAACATAGGCACGTGATGAGTTTTATGTATGTGAACAAGGTACTTTCTTAGCAGACACCAGTAGCTTTGAGGTGTCAGGGTCTGATGCATGCAGATAAAACACACCAAAGCCAGGAGCATGAGGGGAAGAGGAGATGGCTGGCAGCAGCTGAGCCCACAGAATTGTCAGGGCTTGAGAACTAGAACAAGAAACATTGACAACTGCAGCTCTAATTGATTTGGGGAAGAACTGGAGTTGCTCTATTTTCTGATCTGTTCTGTTACAAAATGGGGGCTTCTTTCAAAGCCCCTAACAGAAAAAAAATCACATTCTAACTAAGGCTATTTTCAACATGGTGATGAAGGATGCCCTATTTAGACCATGGGAAAATACCAATAACCATTTTGGTTGAAAAGCATTTTGGGAAATTATAAAAATAAGTAACTATCTCAAGCTTACCTTTTGTCATTCCAATGTTGTCTCCTAATTAAGTGACCTTGACTCAGACCGAATCTTGGATTTAATCCAACCGAGAAATGTTGTCACCTGGGTATAAACTCCTGGCTTGTTTTTTAACCCACACTTATCACCCCAGCTCACAAGGCCATATACATAGTAGGTGCCATTTTCTACACAAGTCAGTGGGCCTCCAGAATCTCCCTGGTGAGAAAAAGCACAGGTGTTCAGAACATGAAGAAAATGTTTACCAAAATAAGAAAGCTCCTCTCATATCATGATACTTCAAAGCTGTAATGATTTTCTTTTCTTATCAGATGTGCCAGATACTATTATCAGATACTACTCAGTGCCTGAATAGGCTTGCAGTTCTGGAACCAGGTCAAATGATACCAGACTTTTTCAATGTAACTTTTAATTTGTTCAAGTTTGTGATGTCTATCTGACAAGGTCACATGAAATTTCCCAGGCATGAAAGTACCAGGTGTTCAAAGCCTGAGCTCAGAAAGGTAAAGACATGATCCTTGCAAATGAAAACACTTGATTTCTCCCACACCCCTCAAAATAACTTTCTTCTGAGATGGTCGGTCTCATTTTTTGTTCCATTGGTGATTTCTATTGCAAATTATGCTTATGGTGGTAGTGTGGACCTTAGGAACTGTTGTTCAAACTCTTCCTTCTCTTATAACAGTATAAATATGAACTTGCTTCACAATGCCCTAGTTGTAATGAAAAGAAATCTCAGTCCCAACTTTCTCTGCAAGTCTTAGCTCTGATAGTGAAAATCAGATTGGAACAGGCTGCCCAGGGAGGTTGTGGAGTCTCCATCTCTGGAGACACTTAAGACCCACCTGGATCTGTTCCTGG
>JAOEGS010008135.1:8033-19363 GCA_025447755.1 Corythornis vintsioides
CACCCTCACTGGGAAGAAGCTCTCTCTGACCCACCAGAGTGCCATGGGAAGTGGTGAGTGGAAACACACCCACTGTGCAGGGTACCTGCTGGGTTTGGATTTGCTCTCCCAGTTTGCTCTGTGGGCTTCCCCTGCCAGGCAGGACCAGAGCTGTACCTCAACTGAGAGGATGGTGACAGGTCCTAATCCACTGCTGGGCTGTCAGTGGGGAGTGTGTGTAAATACTTGTGAACACCCGTGTGCATTCAAGTGGGAATCACAGCTGTGTGATGCTGGGATCTGGCAGTGCCACTTTCCTTATCTCATTGGGTCTGACACTCCCCTGAGGTAACAGACAAACTCCAAAGCTTGTCTCCTCACAGTGTAATCCAAGACACTTGAGTGCCAGTGAGACAGATGGGATTGAGAGGGCTAATTTAGGAGCACTGCTAAGTTGCCATGTGTGCACTTCAATGTGTGAAACACAGGGGTGGCAGGCTGGAGCAGGGGACTATTAAAGAAGTTTATTAAAAGCATGGCTGATTATTTTTTTGTGAACAAGTGTGTACAGTGGTGTTCCCATCACTGGTGTGTTTCCCCACGAGGCTCTGCTGCTTCTCTGCCTGGAGTAGGTAGCTACTGTGTGATGCTGAGCTCCTGGTACCAGGTGATACCTCTCCTGCTGTTGCTTAAAAGTGTTTGAGTGATAAATGTTAAAAGACAATCAGTAGGTAACAGGGCTAAAAATTGAAGATGCCTGAAACAAATTCCTTTTCTCTAGGTGTAAGAATTGTTCTCACTTGTCTGACATAGAATCTAGAGAGCTGTTCTTTATAGATGAGCACAACCTGAAGGCTGAAATGCTGAAATAATAGGTTGGAATCTCCCTTTTTTTTTTTTCTTTTTTTTTCCCAGAGGAAAATAAACCCATACAAGGGCAAAAATGTAGTGCAGGCAATTTCAGCTGCTCTCATAATGTTTGATTTCTGTTGCCTCAGATTCTTGCAAGCTCAGGGATGTTATTGCTCCTGGCCAAAGGCTGGAGAGTCCTTTGCTTGTGCATTTGAGATGGTCAGCATCCAGGGGAGACAAGTGGTAGCTGCCATCAGGTTTGCTTGTGATGCTTTTGGGAATCCCTGTAGAGCTGGTAAATTCCTATTGACATTTGCTGTGAAGCCCATCTCAGATTTCTGCTTGTTGCTGCTGCTTTTTGCTGAGACCTGAGACAATGAAAGGCTGTTAAACCTTTCATGGCTGCTTGTCAAATAAGAGCAGCCTAAGTGAGGTGGCTGAAAGCTGGGGAAAGCTGAGAGGACAGGTCTGGGTGCAAAGAGGGGCCTGGAAAAAACAGAGTGAAAAGGAGGGTGGGCAGCTGTCAGTACTGCAGAGCTGAGGCTGCAGCTCCCCAGGGGTCAGAAGAGGTGCCAGTCAGAGCTGTTGGTGTCCCACCAGCCCCAGGCTCCTGGCTGGCTTGGTCCTGCCTGGCCACTGACCTGCTCTCCTGAGTGCCACGAGCCCAGGAACCAAGGGACTGGTTGGAAACAAACCAGTGTGTTTTGGTTTATCTTGCTCTCTGACAGCTCGTGCTCACTCTGCTTCAGGAGGGATGGGAAAAGGTGGAGCAGTGATGGCCACAGGCTCTAACTGTGCCACAGGGCTTTTGTTTCTTCTGCTGCCTCTGGGTCCCTCAGCAGTCTGTCTGTGTGTCAGCTCTGCTCCTGACAACACCTGAGTGCTCTGGCCAGTCAGCAGCTGCTGAGGCTGCAGTCAGATCTCTCATGCTGGCAGTGTCCAGGCTGCTTTAGAGTCATTCCAGGCCAAAAGGAGCCTCAGCAGTTGCTGTTGTTTGCCCATCTTAGCTGTGGGCACTACAGGGGCCACCACAGCTCCCCTTCCAGTGTGCACTGCAGCACAGGGAGCATCAGGGTTGTTTTGAGGGACAAAAAAGCACTGATGTAGCCCAGTGATGGTCATGTAGGACAGGCAGCTGGCACTGCACTGGGCAGGGAGCTCCTGGAGGGATGGGGGAGAGGAGGAAGGGGCTCAGAGGGCAAAGCAGGCAGCCTGTCTCCTGGGGGGCAGCAGCTTCCCCCTCTCAGACCAGCCAGCATTCACCTGTCCCTGGCTTGCATCCCAGGCAGCTTTCTGCAGGCTGCTGCCAGGAGCCTTAGCTGGCCAACAGCACACACCTGTGTGGCACTGCAGATGCTTCCCTGGACTGATGGCTGCTGGAAGATGTAGGAATGTGTCCTGAAGTGTGAACAAGCTGCTGCTGTTGGAAGTAGAAGGGCAAAGGGGAGACGTGGAGCCTTGGCTCAGCTGAAGTGGCACTAAGTGGAAATAAATCAAATGCACTGGGAATGCTGCAGTGTGTGTTTGAATGCAGGGAAATGGAGAACATCAATACCTTCCAGAGAGATAAAATGCATGAAATACTGGAATAGTAAGCTGTGTAACAGGCAGCAGAGGTTCCCACCTGTCCTCTTTACATTAGCAACAGCACCAGGCATCTCTGAGCATGGAAACCTGCAGGTGACTGCAGCCCTGGGAAGTGGGTAAGATACCCTGGTGGCCACTGCCTGTGTAGGCAGCTGATTCTTGTGTTTGGGGGTGTCAGGGGTACCCCAAGACCAGTAGTGGCTGGTTGGAATTCAGCAGAAGGGCTGCCCAGAAGCAGCACACTGGCAGTGCCCATAGCAGATGAGACTCCTGGGTGCTGGGAAGCAAATAAAGCAGCACTGATTGCAGGGCTGTTGTGTTTAATTCACCAACAATCCCTGCAGCTGGGCAGCTTTTTAGTCACCACGGTGCCTTCCCAGGCTGAACTGAGCTGCAGAGGCCACTGTGAGGTGTTAGGGGGAAAATGCCTTCACTGCAGCACAAACTTCAGGCTCCTGGCTTTAATGTTGGAGGAAAATGGCATTTATTGCAGAACGTTTGTGGCTGGCTCTTCTTCTCTTGGATAATACAAAGCCAAGAGGTTTGGTCTGAATGTTCTGGGCTTGACTCTGGGGCACTCAAGTGTGAGCAAAGCAGTTCACACAGTCTCCAGCAATCAGCACACTGGGTGCCTTGCCATGGTACAGTGCTTTCATACTAAGGGGTTTTCTTTCCTTTTCACTACAGCAAATTTGTTGTGGAGCTGGGATAGATTGTGCAGCTCTAGTAGGAGCTCAAACCTCTTTTGAAGGAAAAAAAAAAGTGTATTGAGGTATCCTTTGCAGAGTAGAAAATGCTGAAAGTGTTTCTGAACAAAATAAACACAGAAGAGAAAGGATTTTATATTGCAGTGGAGGGTTGTTATCTTTCATTGTATTTCATATTTTGCTAAATTCTGTCTGGACCATTAATAAATGGCTTTCTTTAGAGCCATTTTTATATGGTTTCTTAAGATGAATGCTTATATATAATCTCTTGAAATGCCTTTGTAAACAAATGTGCTTTAATTAATACAGAATCATCTTTGGTAGCTTAGAAAAAGTAGTGTAGAGCTGTAAATAGATCATTCATGACACTTGGCTTAAGGGGAGTGAGGCCAGTGTGCCTGAGCCCCAGCTTCTGTGCACACTGGAGTGTATCATGACGTGTCTGCCTGCATTAATGTGTGGCCATGGTGGTCAGGAATATACATAATATTATGAACACATTTGATTTTCCATGCCATTAAAGCTGTCTGCAGCAGAACTCTGCCATTGCTCGAGTGTGACTGCACAAAAAAAAGAGCTGAAGCCTTTAAATCCCAGTGAGGGAGGGTGGATGCTGGAGTCAGAGGCAGGCAGGGTTCCTCTCTGGTTTTTCCCTTGCTGAAGCAGCAATGGGGATGTTTTTACTGCTGCTCTGCACGTCTTAACAACTTGGAAATACTGAGAGTTTTGAACAATGGTGTGTTCATCCTGTGTCACAAAGGATGCTGAGCTGCTGTGCTGGGCCATTGTCAGTGTGAAACTGGAGTGGTGCCTGTGTGCAGGTGTTTGCATTTCAGCAACACAACTGTGGAGAGTCTTCCTGTTAAAGCACAAGCAGCTTAAAATTGCACTTGGCTCACTTCTGTATTTCATGCTGAATTTCATGTCTGGCAGGGACATAAAATCGAATTTCTTTAGGGAAGCACAGCCATCAGTTCACTGCAGGGATCTCTGGCCCAGGCTGCTCTGATGCAGATGTACCTGGACAACGTTTTGCTGCAGAGATCCTTCTCTGACTCGATCCTGTGTACATTATTAAACCAGATTACACAGTCATTATGCAACAATGAAAACTGTAGTTACTGCTCTATATTTAAACCTTTGTGCACTGACTTCATCGCACAGCAGCAGGACTTGGATGGGTTTGAATGTGAAAAAAACAAAACCAGTGAAATAGGAGAGAAGGAATCTGAAAAGCTTTGGTAGTTCTGTCCTGTTTATAATCATATGTCTTCTTTTAGATTGATTTCAAATAGATTTCTATTCTTTGAAGTGCGTTTTGGTTTGGTTTGGTTTGAATTTGATTTGTACTGTATTTTCCTGACTGTTTTGGGGACTGAAATGTACAGAAATGGTGAATTTTTACTTCTTGCATCTATTTCAAACATACCCTTGTTCTCACTGGCTTGTAATGACTGCATTAGCAATGGCACTGGAGTGGTTTTTGTGTAGTGTCCTTTTCCTTTCAAAACATCACCAAGGAAGTATATTTAGCAGTTGCTTTGAGAGTTTGTCAACCTCCTGTACACAGAGCTAGTTTAGTAGACTAAATTTGGGACATCTAAAATACAGACACACGTTCAGCCACGCCAGCAGCTTTGGCATGAAAGCATCTTGCAGAAAGCACATTTAGGGCCACCTTGTGAGGCCAGCATTGCTTCATACCCACGTGTGCTCCAGTGCTGTGAGTGGTATGTGAAGGGAATGGCTCCATGTGACAGAGTCACTCTTCTAGCACAGGGAGGCTTGAGACCTTGAGGTGGACACTTGCCATGAATCTGGCTTCTCTCTAGTGAGTTCTCTGCTCTTGCTCCTGATGGTGAGAAGCAGAGGGGCAGTTTCTGCAGGTGATCTCTGGCAGGTGGCAGGGTCAGCAGTGGGAGCTGTTGTGTATCCACTCAGGTGCAGCTCTAGGGGAATGCCTGCCCCGTGCCACCCACCACAAACACACGGGAGGCTGCTGGCAGCTTTGGCTGCATGGGGTGCCCAGCTAGGGTGGCTGGACTGGCACACGGGTGACACATGAGCATGGTGCTGCCCCTGTGCAGCATCACAGCTTACAGAGACTGAAAGCCAGTTGCAATTCCAGCTGGTAGCCATTGCATTAGTTGTCAGTGAGTTGCTTTCTCCTTTATGGGAGTATGGTGATGAACCACTGGACTTCTAGACATGGCCACTCCATAAAGAACATGGACTGAGTCTGTGAGCTTAGTAATTAATTTTTATGGAGCCTTAGCAGAGCTATAATGCTGATTTATCAGACTGTGTGCTGAGCTTGCTTGTGGAGAAACACTTGAGTCTGGAACATCTGAAACCTCTTTCTCACTAGCACAAATGTGGTAAATCAGAGACAGGTCAGCCACCTCTCCCAAAGCAGAGAGCTGCAGGATTGAGGTTTGGTGGCTTTTTTTAGCTCCTTTCCTGATGAATGCAGGAGGAGCAGTGAGGAAGAGGAAGAGGAGCAGTGAGGAAGGGGCTGTTGCTGTGCGTTGTGTGAGGTGGGAGAGGCGCCGGCTCCTGAGGGGTGACCAGGCCTCACCCCGCGCTCTGTGTGACAACAACTGGGTTTCAAAGCTGCAGCAGAACTTCATTCCCCAGCTTCAGCCACTTACAGGACAGAGAAACATGTTCCCAGAGCCCAGGCTGCTTTGGGCTTGGGCTGGGGGTTTCTTTTGGCTTATTTTCTCAGGGGGTTTAAGGCCTCCCACTGTGGGTAGCCTCTGGGGGGGCTTCTGCCGCTTCCCGCCCTCACAGGCAGCGGGACAGCAGAGCTGTCAGGGCCCTGCAGAGCAGCAATGGAAAGTGAAGCTCAGGGCCCAGCAAAGCTGTCAGGGCCCTGCAGAGAGCCAGGAGAGCAGCTATGGCTGCCATCACCTCTGCTGTTCCTCTGCCTCCTCCCGCCCTCACAGGCAGCGGGGACAGCAGAGCTGTCAGGGCCCTGCAGAAAGAGCCATTAGTGCTGGATGTGACAACTCTGCTCTGCAGCTTGTGTCCCTTGTTCCTGCTGGTGTGATCTGTTAACATAACATGCCTGAGATGTTTTCCTACATTCTTAGGAGTTTTGTTGCTTTTTTTTTTCCCCCCTAAGATGTGCAAAATGAAAAACATGGGGGTGTTTACTCCAGTGCCACAGGGATTGTAGTGGGATGGTTTTTTGGGGGTTTATGTTCCCAGTCCATGCCATTGATCATGCTCTTGTGTTCTCACAGATGAATTAGCCACATAAGCCTGAATTTATGTAAATGTATACCTAAAGCTTATGCTTTAAATCTTTACTAGATTCATAGGTGATGAGTAGTTAAAGGAAAGAAGTCTCAAGAAGAAAATAAGGGGAAGTCAGAGCAGGTCTTTTAGCAAGTGTGTTTATTACGTTTAGTGCTATCAACTGTTAGGGCTGAGAATGCCTGAAAGCACTTAGCTTATACTTAGTCTTTTTAATTCTTATTATTGTTCAGTTAAAATACAGTTCTTAGCTTCAGTCCTGGGTTCTCTGTGGCACTTCTGCAAACTCCTGTTTTACCTGGTTGGCAGGTAACAGACAAAAATTAACACTTTAAAAAGTACTGCATCTTGTCACTGTTGCTGTAAACTCCCCAGCTGATGCTAAGGAAGGGCATGAAATCCTTATTTTTTCTCCCTGTGGTAAGCAGACTTTCTTCAAATAGTAATAGAGGCAGATAAGTTGAGTGTGTAGTCTGGTTCATTAATGTTTTCTATTCACGTTTTCCATTTATTAAGTGGATCTCAAATCAGCAGTTCCATATATTCCTTACCAGGCTTTTAATTACCCCCGAGTATATTGATCGTTCCATTTCAGTATATATCTAATGCTGTGTTTACTACTTGGATACTATTCTTGTCCTCTTCCTTGCCACATCCTCCTTTATCTTCAGTCCCCACATTCTTGTCAGCTGTCTAAATACAGTTGCATCCAAGTTGTGCTGAGTGACGCAGATGATTGTGTGTGTGTGTGTGTGTGTGTTTTGAAGCCATTTAAAAACCAAAAAGATTATTTCAATTTAGTCCCTGAAGCAGGTTTTAAAATTTATAATTATTATTTAAAATGCTAAACCAGGCAGGTAATTTCTAAAGGTTACAGACAAAGAAATAAAAAAGTACCTGGTTTGGATTTCCAGTGTAAATACCACTCATCCCTAGCTCTGGTGCTTCACTCTTTTAAAGAGGACTGTTCCAGTTGGAGTTAGCAGCCACAGGGGCACTCTGCAGCCTGATGGGGCTGGTGCTGAGTGCTCACACCAGTCTTTGTTGCTGTTGTTTAGATAAAAACATTTAGATGGTTTCTAGCCTTATATTTAAAAAACAAACAAACATAAATGTTCTTTGATTTCCTATGTAATATGTTGATGATCCATAGGTAGCCAGAACTAAATGTGTGAGTGTGTAGTCAGTGTTTTAATTAAATTTTATTTTGCTTTGGGTTTTTCTCCCATTAATTCTCAGGTTGTTTTCACATTGCACTAATCATTTTAATTACACATACGTAATTTGCCATTTGCTGCATAGTAAATCCTCTTCAGCTGCCTCTCAAACACTGGTGCTGAATTTGCCAGCTTCTTCCTGAAAGAAACAGAGTTATCTGTAGAAACACCACATAGTTTATCCTCTTTACTGACAGGTTTAATGTCATTAGACAGGAGAGGTTGTTGTGAGCAGCACTGGTGGTACCTGCAAAGGAGTAGTGGGGAATCAGGCCCCAGTATGGCTGGAAGTATTTTCTCCTGTGTGTTTGTAACAAAGGTTAGAAGCCAGAAGGAGAATCTCCCTCAGTGGGTCAGTAGATGGGAGAAGAAGGGGACTCAGGACCTCCCTGTCAGAATAAACTGTTAACCCACGTCTGGAAGCAGGGCAGAGCTTCCCTGGTGCAGCAGGATGGTATCCCATCACCTCAGGCAGGGCTGGTGGGGGAGAGGGGAGAGCTCCTTCCCTCACCTCTGCCTGCAGAAATCAGTGCATTGCAGTGTGTTTCCTCCACTTCCCCCCTTGCCCAGCCCCCTGGTGCACCCCTGGGTGGGACTGGGCAGGCTGCCGTGGCAGGGAGGGTGCCAGGCAGCACTGCACGTTTCAGCTGGGCTCTGGGGCTCAGCCTTTGCCAGGGGGAGGCAGCGTGCAGCCAGGCTGTGTGCACGGGCCGGCAGGCAGGTGGTGTTTGTACGGGGCTGCAGGCTGAGGGCTCTGCTTCTGACTCGTTGCAGGAGGGCCAAACTGCGGCTATACCTGGAGCAGCTGAAGCAGCTCGTGCCCCTGGGGCCGGACAGCACCAGGCACACCACCCTCAGCCTCTTGAAAAGAGCCAAGATGCATATCAAGGTAAAAACACCCATCTTCTATTCCTTTTAAAGCAACATCTTCCAGAGTGTGTACCCATAAAAAGAAATCCCTTTTGACAGAAAATCCACGTCCATCTGTCTGATCTGGGTGTGTTGCCCTCTATTATTTGCAGGGGTTTCAAGGTTTTGTGTGTTGCAATTTACCCTGCAGTCTCAGATAGAAAAAAACAATGATTGATTCTTTGATTTCTACTTAGCTCTTAATGGTTTAAGTTGTATTTAAAGAAAAAAGTCATATATGAAAGCTGTTGTTTAATATATTTATTTTTAAGGACTGAGCAATGTAGCATTGTACTTATTTCTTTTACAAGATCCATTCATGATCAAAGACACTAAGGTAGTCAGAGGGATGATGGCTACTAGTAACCTGTAGCCCCATCCCATGTCTTGATGACCAGATCATGGAGCACTTGACAACCAGTTTAAAGAAACCCACAGTGAGATGCAATCCCCTGATAGTTGCTGCTCCCCTTGCATGTTTCATGGGTATAACCAGTTTAAAACATCACCCAAAACATCACCCGTGGTCCAGCAGCAGTGCAGGTGATGCATTGGCACAGGGAATTCAAAGGGAATTATTCCTTAGGCCTCTCCTTTCCAAAGACATGGATATTCCCATTTTCACTGTTGTATTTTTTAGGGAAAAGTGCTTATTTGCAGAAATAAGACAGATGCTCAAATGCAGAAGTGAAAGGAGCAGGTTTCTGTGTCCAGGACTGTAATGACTCTGGCATTTCTTCAGATTTAGAGGGAAACAGGTCAAAAAGAAGTGTCAGGAGAGGCTGAACTCTGCCAGTAATCTTGGAGTATTCTGGAGAGCAGCCTGCTGCTGCACAGAGCCACTGCAGTGGCCAGCATGGGTGTAATTCAGCTGAAGAATGACAGATGAATGTGAGCAGGTTCCTGAGCTGCTTTCTCAGCTCTCCCAGGCACATCCACCCCAGCTGGGCAGCCCCTGTTCTCCCCACTGGAGCTTTGGGCCTGGTGTTGGCAGCTCAGGCTGAAAGGCACTGCATGTGGGTTTTGTCTCGGGGCTGCCCCCTGCCATGGCTTTCTGCAGACACATGGAAAACCTGTTTTCCCAAGGGGCAAGTGTAAGAGATTAGCAGTTTCAGCTGCTGGTAGAAAAGCTGGGAACAGACTCTTTCCAAACCCATCAAGCATGGCACCAAGTGCTCATTTTCTGACAACTGAAACTTTCTTTTTTTTTTTAAGGTTTTAACTGAACCTGCCCTAAGCTGGGTTGCCACTTAATTGCTCCCCTTTGTCAGGTCAGCTACCTCCCTGCTTCTCTGCCAGAGCATGCCAGTGCCTGGCTGCCTTTCCCAGGGCACTCATTAGTGCTGACCTTTCCACACGTGGACATTTTCCCTGGAAGATTTGCCTGGTTTTGAGTCTCCTGGATGTGAATCACCGAGTGAATTCCTAAAATAGTTGGTTACTGCAGCCAGGACAGGGAACTGGGATCAATTGGGCACATTTGGTTTGTGCCCAGCCCCTTTGCTGTCAGGTGGATCCAGGTGTGATGCACGTGGCTGTATCACCTGGGAGGGGATAAACACAGGGCTGCAGGAGGCAGATTTCATTCACCCACTTCAGTTACCATTTCAAACAGAAATATTTCTGCTGTCAGGCTTGCCTTGGACCAGCAGAATCCCTGAGATGCTTCTGTTTGTGGTTTGCTGTGCACTGTCCCACCTCAGAACCCCAAGTACAGGTGGATTTGGATGCAGGGAGGAACTGGCAGCAGCTGGAACCAGGGCTGCACAGCTCCCAGATCTCAGTGCTTGTGCAAACACAGCTCACAGAGAAATCTGGTCTTTCAAGTGTTTTTACTGCTACAGCCTGTAATTTTACACCTTCAGTTGGGTGATTTTTTTAAAGTAAGAGGTGTTTTGATTTGTGTGTCCCTCCTGTGTTTGAACCCATCATTACTCTTTACACTTCTTTCCCTAATTTCACAGGGAGGTTTCTAAATGGCTGGGATTTGGAAGAGGGTTCAGTGGAACCACTCCAGCTGAGTAATATCTTCTTAAAAAACACTCTTTTTGTCACTGCATTTCCCCAGTGGTGCAGTACATTTCACCAAGTGTGGAGTATGATTTTTATTTCCAATCTGAATACCTTTGATTTGAGCAGAAGGCAGGTTTTAGGTAGGTGAGTGGAAGGATCCTTTCATGGGCTGTTTGCTGAGAAGGTTTGGATTAAACCCACTGATTTTGTAGGAGGTTATCACAGAATTTTCATGTTGGCTCTGCAGAATTAAAGTAAAAAAAAAACAACCATGAAGAGAACTGTTAGCAAATTCCTCCTGCTATATATAATTAACACTACTTATTGTTAATGAAGCTTTTGAAATGCTGAAAATTTCCATGCCCTGCAGTAGGAGGGAGAGTGTTGAGGAGGTTTGCAGTGGTGCATTTATGGAGATAAGTCTCTTATTTCACCTAAAGAGTTGTTATGTTCTGACTGAAACTGCAGCCAGGCTCCAGTTATCAGAGATGATGCCAGTTTTGCCTGAAAAAAATCAATTAAATGTTCCCCACAACTAAGGCAACAATAATTCAGTCTTAGCTGAGGAGCATCTGCTGGTGGCAAGAGAGTGTCTGAGGGATGTTTTCCCCCTGTATCACACAATCAGAGTGGCAGGGGTTGGAAGGGACCTAGAAGATCATCCAGTCCAACCCCCCTGCCAGAGCAGGGGCACCTAGTATCTTCCTGTGAAACAATTCCAGCTCTGGCCTGGCCTGTTTGGAACGTACTGACCTCTCCAGAGCTGTAGCAACAACAGTCAAAAGAAAGTGCCATTTAATATTAG
>JAOEGS010008138.1:0-12050 GCA_025447755.1 Corythornis vintsioides
GAGAGACAGCGGGGGGGGGGGGGGGGGGGGGGGTGGGGGAACCCCCCGGCCACACGGGGGGCCCCGGGGGGGGGGGGGGGGGGGGGGGGGCCACGCCGGGGGGGGGGCGGCGGGGGGGGGGGGGCGCAGGCCCCGGGGGTGGGCGGGGGGGGGGGGGGGGGGTGTCAGAAATCCTGGGGGTGGCAGCGCCCAGTGAGGGTTCCACGGATGGCAGGGGGTAGAGGTGCCCAGGTCCCCCTGGAGGTCACGGGCCTTGGGGTTGTCTCAGCCTTGGAAGGGGGTCACAAGCCATGAGGATGGTGGGATGGGGAGGGGGGGGTCACAAGCCCTGGGGCTGGCAGGGGGCTGGAGGTGCCCGGGCACCAGTGGAGGTCACTGGCCCTGGAGGTGGCCAAGCCCTCATGGAGGTCACCTGGGGGTGACCATGCTCTGGGGGGGACACAAACCCTGGGGGTGAACATGCTCTGGGGGGGACACAAACCCTGGGGGTGACCATGCTCTGGGGGGACACAAGCCCTGGGGGTGACCATGCTCTGGGGGGGTCACAAGCCCTGGGGGTGACCATGCTCTGGGGGGGACACAAGCCCTGGGGGTGACCATGCTTTGGGGGCATCACAAGCCCTGGGAGATGTCAGGGCACTGGGAGTGCCCCTGCCCACTGTGCAAATGCTCGTGGCTTTGCCACCTTGATGAGGTCCCAGCGCTGTGTCCCCCAGCGGAGGGGTGGCCCTGCAGTGCCACAGCTGCCAGGGTGCCACACCAGCCACGGGGGAGCCCCCGGTCCCCAGGTGCTGGTGTCAGGATGGAGGCACCGGGGCCGGTCCCACGTGCAGAAGCAGCACCTGGGTGCTGGGTTTGGGGTAACTCGGGCACCCCACGCTCCGTGACTCACGTTGGCATCACCCGGCCGCGTGGCTCGGGGCTGCCCCGGGCCTGCTGAAATCATCGGGTGACTCACAGGCTCCCTGCCCATGGAAAACGGTCGTCAGGAGGCTGAGATCATCCTGCAGGGCTCTGCCACCCGTCGGCAGCAGGGACAGACTGACAGAGCCACCCGTCTCCCACAGAGGGGTTTCCAGGGGCAGGGGGGCACGGGGGAAGCTTCGTGGGGCTTTGCCCGGGTGAGCAGATGGGATGTAGGTGGAATTTTAACCCCTCGGGAGCTGAACACCATCTATAGATTCACTGCCAACTTCCAAAATCCAAAGTATTTTATTAAAAAAATAATTTACTGCATCTTATGTACAAAGGGCCGGAGGGTTCACCTGGCAAACACTGGCACTGAAGGGTGGCAGGAGATGCTGGTGGGAGGAACGGGCTTTCCAGGTGGGCACCGTGTGCCCTGGGGTGGATGGACCTTTATTTCCACCACCAAACCAGCTCCAAGTGCATCCCAGCTCAGCAGGGGAGGTGGATCCCACAGCCCAGGAGGTTGAAGTTGTTCGTTAAGTGCTTCTAGTTCCAACCCCGATGGAACTGGATGATTTCAAGGATCCATTCCACGTGGTGGGGGTCGCTCCCTGAGCATTCCTGGGGTGGGGGTTTGAGGAGCAGAGTGGTCTCAGAACAGCAGGCAGGCTGCAGGAGCCAGCTGCCCCCCACTGATCTCATACAGCATCTCCACCAGCAGCTCCACGATGTCGGCGTTGCCGATGATGGGGCGGAAGAAAAGATCCGTGATGAGGGTGGGAGGGATGGATTTTAAAGTGGAGGAGATCAGTAAAATGCGGGCGAAACGACCCCTGTCCTCGGGGTGAAGGGGTTGCAGGAATTCCTGGAGAGCTCGTTGGGCTTCCCGCTGGAGGCTCTCGATGTACAGGGGGGCCCTCAGGCCGGGGATGTCTGCAGAGGGAGAGGAGGGATAGGTGGTGATGGAGGGAGCTGGGAAACGGCCCTGGGCTTCTCCCATCCCCACCCTCCCCCATTTCTCAGGGGGATCTCGAAGGCCACACTAACCAGATGTGTGAGGGGGCTGCAGCAGGAGTGTGGGTTGGGGCAGCTGAGGGACCTGGGGTGGTTCAGCTTGGAGAGAAGGAGGCTCAGGGGAGACCCTCTGGCTCTGACAGCTCCTGACAGGAGGCTGGAGCCAGGGGGGGTTGGGCTCTGCTCCCAAGGAACAAGGGACACGAGAAGAGGAACGAGCCTCAAGTTGGGAGGTTGAAGTTGGAGCTGAGGAACAATTTCTTCCCCTCCAGGGCTGTCCCAGGCTGCCCAGGGCAGGGCTGGAGTCTCTGTGACCCCTGGAGGGGTTTCCAAGCCGTGGGCAGTGGTGCCCTGGCAGTGCTGGGGGATGGTTGGACTCCATGATCTGAGAGACCTTTTCCACCCCAAACAACTGGGTCATTCCACGTAAGCAGCACCCACCAGCTGCAGCTATTCCAGGGCTGCTGTTTGAGGAGGAAAAGCCACAAACTGGGCAAACTGAAGCTTTAGATCCCAAATCCTGGGCTCTTTTCTGACTGGCAAGGCAGGCAAAGCCCTGTGGCTTTTCCCACTCCAGGGGCTCCCCCCTCTCCCCACTGCCACGGGCAATACTCCCGGTGTGTATTGCACTCCTGGGTGACTTGGTCTAGGTGATCCTGCTCGGGCAGGGGGGTTGGACTAGATGATCTTCTAGCTCCCTTCCAACCCCTAATATCTATGAATCTCTGAATCTATGAATACTCCCCCCACCCAGCGACGCTCCGGGGCACACAGCAGGTGTGACGGTGCCCGCGGGTGGCAGCGGGCACTCACCGGGGTTGAAGAGAACAGCTCCCTTCAGGTAGGCGTGTTCCTTGGGGCTCAGATCCAGGCTCCAGAAGGTGTTGAGGCAGCACTGCAGCCTCTCCACGGCAGCCAACGTGGGCTGTGCCCATTGGGGCTCCTGCCATCGGCTTCGGCCGTCCAGGAGGATCTTCTTGAGCATGCTGGGGGCCGGGGTCTCCATCACCTCGAAGGTCACCATCTCCTGCACCAAGCCCAGCAGGAAAAGGGGCACCCAGCAGCTGTCCAGCAGCAGGAGCTGATCCTCTCGTGGCAGCAGGTGGAAAGAAGGGAGGTTTTTCAGGAAGCTGATGGTTTTCACCAGCACGTTGGAGGCGGCCCGGCAGGTGACGCGGGGCGTGCGGAGGCAGACGGTGCGGGGCTGGGGGCACTGGCAGCGCTGGTGACCGGACCCGCTGCCAACCCGGCCGTGGCTGAGGTTCTGGCTCAGCAGGGTGTAGAGGATGGCACCGTGCTTGTCTTCCCCGTGGCACCGGCACCTCTCGCAAGCCACGTCCATGCCGGCGCTCACCGATGGATCCTCGTTGGAAGCTCGGATCCCGCCGCAGCCGCAGGTGGCAAATCCCTGCCCGGAGCCTCTGCCACGGGCCGGGTTCTCCCCGTGCTGCCGGCTCTGCCAGCCCCTGGCTGCTCCAAGCCGCTCTTATAAGGCCGGGTGACTGGGGAAACACCCCTCCCCGCGCAGCCTTGACCGCTGTGCGGCGGGTGCTCGTTAGCAAAAGCCAATCAACCAACCCATTGACCGACCAGCCACCCCCGGGCTGATTGGCCGAGGGATCCGAGTTGCCCGTGCAGTGCCAACGGCCCTTTTCTCAATGGGGAGCAGGGAAGGGGTGGGAGGGAGGGAGGGAAGGAGGGAGGGAGAGGAGGGGGGTGCCAGCGGGTTGGGCGGCCTTATCACCGTCACCCCAGCAGGATAAACAGAGTCATTAACCCGGGCTGTACCATGGCACCAAGGCTGCCAGGAGGTTCACACACGGGCAGGGCAACCGTCTGGGCCCTGCGTTCAATGGCCTTGGGAAGAGCAACCTGGAAGTGGTTTTATCAGCCGCTGGTTTGCTTAACCTTGCTGATGGCAGCCGGGCCCAGGGGGAGAAATCCGGAGAGCGGGTGGCACGGAGAGGTCGATGCCAGGCAGTGCCCAGGGGTTTGTGGCTTTCCAGCCAAGCAGAGGGTAGAGAGAAGGGCAAATTCTCCTCTTGTCACCGTGAAGCACCAGGGGTTTTATTTGTTCACCAGCAGAAATGAATGGAGGAACCTCAAATGCTGGGGTGTTTTGGGGTCCTCACTGCCAACAGGGGTTGGGGAGTGGCCAGGGAAGGGCAGTGGAGCTGGGGAAGGGGCTGGAGCAGGAGTGTGGGGAGGAGCAGCTGAGGGAGCTGGGCTGGTTGAGCCTGGAGAGAAGGAGGCTCAGGGGAGACCTTCTGGCTCTGACAGCTCCTGACAGGAGGCTGGAGCCAGGGGGGGTCAGGACAGGACAAGAAGAACCAGCCTCAAGTTGTCCCAGGGGAGGCTGAAGTTGGAGCTGAGGAACAATTTCTTCCCCTGCAGGGCTGTCCAGGGCTGTCCCAGGCTGCCTAAGGCAGGGGTGGAGTCCCCGTGACCCCTGGAGGGGTTTCCAAGCCCTGGAGCTGTAGTGCTGACGGGTCAGCGGTGCCCTGGCAGTGCTGGGGGCTGGTTGCACTGGATGATCTGAGCGGGCTGTTCCCCCCCAGCCCCCGCGGAGCTTTCTGGAAGGGCCCGGCCACGCCGGCACCATGGCAACCGGCCGCGCGCCCCAGTGCCCGCCTCCTTCCGGCGGATGGATCCCTCCGGCGACCAATCAGCGAAGAGAGCGGCGCGGGCGCGGGCTGGGATTGGCCGGGAGGAGGAAACCCGGGGGGGGGGAAAGCAACGCGCGCAGGAGCGTTTCCGGTCGCGCCGCTTCCTCTTCCGGGTCGGCGCCGTGAGGGGCCCTGAGGCGGCCGCTGCTGGTGGCGGGGCCGGTGTCGGTGTCCGTGTCGGGCAGGATGGGGCTGAGCGCGGAGGAGGCGGCGGAGCAGGAGGATCGCTTCGATGGGATGCTGCTCGCCATGGCCCAGCAGCATCAGGGCGGCGTGCGCGAGGTAGCGCCGCCGGGACCCGCCCCGGGGCCGAGCGCGGGAAGGGGCGGCGGGAGGGGTTTTTGTTTTGAGGCTCCCAAGGCGGGGTGGGAACGGGAGGAACCGAGCGGAGGTGGGGATGGCCCAACCCCACCACGTGTCCCCCAATCAGAGCGGGGATAACGGGCCAGGCCCCCCCCGCCAGCACCGGGGAGAGCGGAGGGCGCGCTAATGAATGAGGGCGACGGTGCCCAAGGGCCGAGCGGCCCCTCACCGCGGCCTCGCACCGCTCCCAACCTCCCCCCACCGCGGTTCCTGCCGCTCCCGGGCTGCCCACGTGCGGGTCACCCCCGTCAGGAGGCTGCGATGCCGCGGGTGGTGCCCGGGGGTGATCGAGACCCTCCCTCCGTCCCCTTTGAGGGGGGAACGTCTCCCCTGGGAGCGACTCCCAGAGCCCCAGCAATGCTGGGAGGGCTGGAACCCTCTGCTGGGACAGGCTGGGAGAGCTGGGGGGGGGTTCAGCCTGGAGAGAAGCTCCAGGGAGACCTTCTGGGGCCTGGCAGAAAGATGGGGACAGAGTTTAGAGCAGGGCCTGTTGGGACAGGACAAGGGGGGATGGTTTGAACTGCAAGAGGGAGATTGAGACTGGAGAGAAGGGAGAGATTTTTGCTGCTGAGGGTGGCAGAGCCTGGCCCAGGCTGCCCAGAGAGGTGGTGGCTGCCCCAGCCCTGGCACCATCCCAGGGGAGGTTGGGGGTGCTCTGAGCACCCTGCTGTAGTTCACAGAATCACTGTAGTTGGAAAAGACCCTTCAGATCATCCAGTCCAAGCATTGCTGATGTCCCTGCTCCCTGCAGTGGGGGGGTGACCTTGGAAGGTCCCTTCCCACCCAACCCATTCCATGATCCTGTGAGTTTGCTGCAGTGGGAACACAGCCCCTGTGCTCATGCTCAGGGCTCTGCTCACATCTCACCCTTCCCACCCTGCTGACCCGTGGCAGGGCTGGGGCTGTGGGAACAACCTGCTCCCAAAGATCTTGGGGGAAGAGTCCTAACAGAGCCCTGGGCTGTTGGCAGAGCCCAGCACAGGCCCAGATGGGGAGTCCTCCAGGCTGCTGAGGAGCCTGGAGTGGCTGGGAGGGAGCTGATCTCATTGCTCTTTTTCCTCTCCCCCTTCTTCCCAACCCCTCCCCCAGCTTGTGAACACCTTCTTCAGCTTCCTGAGGCGCAAGACAGATTTCTTCACTGGTGGAGAGGATGGAATAGCAGAGAAGGTAAAAACCCCAACTCCTCCAGCTCTGTTCTCTCCCCTTTTCCCTCCCCAGAGCCTTCCAGTGCAGGTGGGGATGAGGATTCACTGCTGGGATTCCCCCCTGCAGCAGGATGATCCCTAAGGGGAGCCCTGAGCAGCTGCTGGCCCCAGTGGTGCTGACCCTGCAGGGTTTGTTGTTGGGTTGGGTTTCTCTTTCCTTGCCCCTCTGTGGCCAAAGGCTTGTTTGGAAGGGAAATGTGCCAGACACACTGACTGCAAGGTGACAGACACCACAGTGCTGATAACCCCGGGGGACCCTGTTTGCTCACCACAGAGAAAGCTCAAAGTCCAGCTCTCTGCACCTCTGCCTCGGGGCTGAGCTGCTGGTGCTCAGCAGGATGCTGGGGAGGGGGCTGAGGGGTGGCTGGGAGTCTCCTCTCCAGTGGATGTTCCTCAGCCAGCTCTGGAGCTAAAAAAATTAAAAAAAAACCCAACAAGTTGGTTTGCCAGAGGGAGCTGAGAAGCTGAGTGATCAAATGGGGAATGGTGGGCAGTGGGAGGGAGCTCTGGAGATGGGATCCAACCCCCCTGCCAGAGCTGGGGCACCCAGGGCAACCCCCACAGGGACAGATCCAGGGGGGTTGGGATCTCTCCAGAGGAGACTCCACAGCCTCCCTGGGCAGCCTGGGCCAGGCTCTGCCAGTCACAGGGAAGAAGTTTCTCCTCGTGTTGAGGTGGAAGCTCCTGTGCTGCAGTGCCCAGTGCCCCATGTCCTGTCCCAGGGCACCACTGAGCAGATCCTGGCCCCTTCCACCTGCCCCTCACCCTGCAGAGATCTGGAACCATCCATCAGCTCCCCTCTCAGGCTGCTCTGCTCCAGCTCAACAGCCCCAGGGCTCTCAGCCTTTCCTCAGAGAGCTGCTCCAGCCCCTCAGCATCCTCCCAGCCTCTGCTGGACTCTCTCCAGTATCTCCCTGTGTCCCTGTTGACCTGGGGAGCCCAGCACTGGACACAACCCTCCAGACTTCTCTGAGGTGCTGCCTCACACAGTGCCATGGACTGCAGGGCCACTGCTCTGGCTCCCTGCCCCTGTCCTCAGCTTTCCCTCCCAGCAGCTCAGCCCTTGGCATCACACACCTGCAGATTTAATTTTTTTTTTTCCTAGTCACAAGCAACATGAGAGCTCAGGGGGAGCTTGGAAGCAAAGATTCCTGTGGGAGCTTGTCCCTAAGTGGAAAACACTGAGACTTTCAAGGACTTCTCCTCTCAGTGATGGCACTGGAATGATGACAACAGCTCTCAGTCCAGTGCCTGGGGAAGAGCCAAGTCTTGGCAAAGGTCAGAAGGAGGTAGAAAGCCCTTGGCTCCAGCTCTGCTGTCCTTGCAGCTGTCCCAGATGTTCAGAGGAGCTGTCAAAGCACCAGGCCAGGCCCTGCTGGGGTTGCAGAGACCAAAGCAAAGGGAGGATTTGATTTCTCTGTCACCTCCATGGGAATCCAACTCCTCCACTGCAACCTTTGGAGTTTCCTCTGGAAGACCCCCCTGGATCTGTTCCTGGGTGGCTTGCTCTAGGTGCCCCTGCTCTGGCAGGGGGGGTTGGACTAGATGATCTTCTAGCTCCCTTCCAACCCCTGCCACTCTGTGATTCCCAGGCTGGAGCTGAGAGGGAAGCTGCAGGGAAAGGTCCCAGATCTGAGTGACCACCAAGCAAAGCAGGAGGGTGCCCCGTGTGACCACAGACACCCTCCTGGCCCTCAGCAGCCAGAGAGCTGCCCTTGCCTTGGCTTAGAACGAGTGGTGAGGGTTTCCAGACCCCTTCTGAGTCGTGTCCCTGCCTTCCAGCTGATCACTGAGACCTTCAAGCACCACAACAAGCTGGCCCAGAAGGAGAGGAAGGAGAGGAAGGCTCGGCAGGAGGCCGAGCGGCGCGAGAAGGCCGAGCGGGCGGCCAAGCTCGCCAGGGAGAAGCAGGAGGAGCCCAGGATCAAGGAGCTGACAGATGAGGAGGCAGAAAGGCTGCAGCTGGAAATCGACCAGGTGAGGGCAGTGGGTGACCCTCCAGGTGCCACCTAGATGGGCTGTGCCAAGGTGGGTGGAGCAGTGAGGGGTTAAGAGTGGTGCCTGTGCTCCACCGGACTGGGGCAAGGGGGGTGCTTCAGAATGAAACCAGCCCGGGTCTAGCTGTTGCATTTTCACCTGGATTCTCCCATCCTTGGCTTTGCCTCTCTCCCTTCTGGGTGATCTGATTGCAGCAACACCCTCTGCCACAGCCACCGAGGTGTGAGGACCAAGGGATTCTTCCTTTGGTGTCACCTCTTCCCTCAAATGCTCTTCAAAGGGCTGAACATTCCCCTTCAGATCCCAGCCCTGCTGTTGAGTCCCAGCAGGAGAGGTCGAGGCCACCTAGTGTCAGCAGCTCCAAGTGCCAACACCTTGTCTTTTTCAACAGAAGAAGGAGGGACAAGGACAGACCAACAGTGTCCCTGTGAAACCCTCAGGGGATGAAGGTGAATCTTCAGATTCTAACAAACAGGTAAAGTCCATCTCAGGACTATTGGAGGGTGAGATAAGAAGGGTTGGGGTGAGAGTTGCTGTGAATGAGAGGGAGAGTCCAGTCTTGGCTTTCTTTAGGAGGCTTCCTAAAGAAACAGAAACAAACAGAACCTTGGAAAGCTTCTTTCTTTGCACTTTCCCCTTGGTTGCTTAGGAGACAGATGAGGAAGAGGAAGATGAGAAAGATAAAGGAAAACTGAAACCCAACTCTGGTAATGGAGCTGACCTTCCAAATTACAGGTGGACACAGACTCTTTCAGAGCTGGATGTGAGTATGGCCTTGGTAGCAGGACTGGGGGAATCTGAGCTAGGGAATGGGAGCTGGTTAGAGTGGAGGAGCCAGTGCCCTGTGTCTCAGGGTCATTGTCCTTGACAGCAGCATTTCAGTGGCTGGGCCTAAAGACAATTCCCAGCAGCTGTCACTTTGCCAAACCTCAGTCTTGTTTTCCCAAGACATTCAAATCTGCTTTGCTCTTTATGGTCCCTTTGGCCAAACTTTGACCCTTTGACCTCCCCCTCCCCAATCCCCTGAGGAAAATCCCACCTGCTCTGCCTGACTGCAGTGAAGCTGAGGCAGAAAGGTTTGGAACAACAGCACAGGAGAGATTTCCACTGCTCAGCTCCTCATACCTGGTCTTTGTCTGCTCCAGTTGGCCATCCCTTTCAAGGTGAACTTCAGGTTGAAGGGCAAGGACATGGTGGTTGACATCCAGAGAAGGCACCTCAGGGTTGGCCTGAAGGGTCACAGCCCTGTCATTGATGGAGAGCTGTTCAATGAGGTGAAGGTGGAGGAGAGCTCCTGGCTGATTGAAGATGGAAAAACAGTCACTGTGCACCTGGAGAAGGTAAAGCAGAGTGAAGTGGGGACTGGCTGCCCTGGGGAGAGCCCTGAGCTTTGGCAGCTCAGGTGCAGCCCTTGGCCTTGGCACAGTGGCTTTTGGAAGTTAGAGAACCATAGAATCCCAGAATCCTTCTGGTTGGCAGAGATCTTTCAGCTCATGGAGTCCAACCCTCCCCCAGCACTGCCAGGGCACCACTGCCCCATGGCCCTCAGCACCATGGCTTGGAAAGAATGTGGTGTTTTGACATCTGTGAGTGACACAAAAATCCAGGGACAGGCCTTCCAGCTCATGGTGTCCCTTATGGTGTCCCCCTTACCTTGTCCCTTGGTACCTGGGCCTCTCCAGGTGATTTGTTTCTAATCTCATCTATGTCATGCCAAGCATTTCCTCAGCCACACTCTCAGATTGCCCAGGTGTGGCAGTTCAGGCCACCTGCAGTGGCTGGGGATGAAAGCAGTGCCCCTTATCCACCAGATCTTACTGCTGGTTAAAACAGGGCCTGATTCCAGCAACTTTTTCCTGGGACTGAGACATAAAAATCCTAGAGGAAGTCCAGGAAGAAAAAAAAAAAAAGTAGTTTAGTTGGGTTTTCTTTTTGCTTCTCCATCCTTCAGATCAACAAGATGGAATGGTGGAACAAACTGGTTTCCACAGACCCTGAAATCAACACCAAGAAAATTAATCCAGAGAACTCAAAGGTAAGAGCTCCACTCAGGAATCCAGGGAGGTTTTTTTTTCTAAAAACAGTGAGAAAATTCCACTCAACTCCTACATCTGGGATTTGTTTCACCACTGGGAAGCCAATTCTGGGTACAATCAAGTGATGTTTTATAGCACAAGTACCCTCAAAACTCCAAATGAACTCCTGGACAAGCCTCATGGCACAGCAATGGGTGCTGGTGGCCAGGAGAGTGTCCAGCAGATCCAGGGAGGTTCTGCTCTGGGGAGACCTCCCCTGGAATGTTGCAGCCAGTGCTGGGCCCCCAGCTCCAGAGGGACAAGGAGCTGCTGGAGAGAGGCCAAGGGAAGTTCCAAGGATGCTGAAGGGGCTGGAACAGGGGGCTGCTGAGGAAAGGCTGAGAGCCCTGGGGAGGAGGGGCAGCCTCTGCTCACTGTGCCCTGGGCACAAGGGCAATGGATGGAGCTGGAGCACAGGAGGTTTCACCTCAACATGAGGAGGAACTGCTGCACTGGGAGGGTCCCAGAGCTCCCCAGAGAGGTTGTGGAGTCTCCTCTGGAGAGTTTCCAGCCCCCCTGGCTGGTTCCTGTGCCCTGTGCTGGCTTAGATCCCATTCTCTGGCAGGGGGTTGGACTCCGAGATCTCCAGGCTCCCTTCCAACACCTGCCAGCCTGAGATCCCCTGCAGCTGGGTGTAGCTGAGTCTGCCCAGCATTACCTCTGTGAGCAGGGAGGGTGGGGGGAGTTTTTCCTCCCAGTTCTGCTGGAATTCCTGTGTCCTTTGTGTCCAGCTCTCAGACCTGGACAGCGAGACCCGCAGCATGGTGGAGAAAATGATGTACGACCAGCGCCAGAAATCCATGGGCCTCCCCACCTCTGATGAGCAGAAAAAACAAGACATTTTGAAAAAGTGAGTAGCCCTCCTTGGTCCAGAGGGGTGTTTACTCCCTCAGGACTTTCTCCTCTGTCACAAAACCATCCAGAGAATCCAGGCTGCCCCTCCAGCCTCCCCCATCGGCGAGTTCCACGGTCATCGGGTTGTCGGCCAAGCACCAGTGTCTGTAAAAGGGGAGAAAGTGTCAGGGGAAAGCTGGTGCCTGGCTCTGGAATTGTCTTAATCTGCTGATTTCCAAGTCCAGAAAGCCTGGTTGGGACTGGAGGTGCCATCTCTGCTGAACTTTAACATGGTCTTGATTGTTTTCTAATCTCTTTCCACCCCTCCCTCCACACCTGCCACCAGACAGCTGTCTCCAAGCCAATAGCACTTTTATGTCTTTATTGCCCTGTTTGGCATCTGGGCAGGTGTATTACTTCAGGAACTCCCAAGGCCACTTGGGAAGGTGTGGAGGCAATTCTGGGTCATGCAGCTTCCTCAGCAACTGCAAACCCACAGCTTATCTGAGGGCTGGAAGGAGGGTTAGTCTGGCAGGCCTGACTCCTTTCCCTCCTTGGCTTATCTGGAGTGGCACAAGGACGTGATGAAGTTCAACAAGGGCAAGTGGTGGGTACTGCCCCTGGGGAGGAATAATCCTCTGCACCAGCACAGGGGAGGGGGGACCTACTGGGAAGCAGCTCTGGGGGAAAAGGACCTGGGAATGCTGAGGGACAAGATGTCCAGGAGCCAGCAATGGGCCCTGGGGGCCAAGAAGGCCACTGGGCTCCTGGGGGCATTGAGAAGAGTGTGGGCAGCAGGTCAAGGGAGCTTCTCCTGCCCCTCTGCTCTGCCCTAGTGAGGCCACCTCTGGAGAACTGGGTCCAGTGCTGGGCTCCCCAGTTCAAGAAGGACAAGGAGCTACTGGAGATAGTCCAGCAGAGGCTGGGAAGATGCTGAGGGGCTGGAGCATCTCTGTGCCAGGCCAGGCTGAGAGCCCTGGGGCTGT
>JAOEGS010008138.1:16782-27243 GCA_025447755.1 Corythornis vintsioides
GGGTCCCTTTTGCCTCTCCACAGGCGTGGAGGGAGCTCCAGTGACCCGGAGAAGCCGTTTCAGTGCTGCCACCCACCGGAGCTGGGGCTGCCAGTGCTGCCCGGAGCTCCTGCACCTGCCCGGGCCTCTTCTCACCTCCTTGAGAAGCCAAACCTGGAGGGCATTCGGGATCTGCAGGGAGCTCATGGGAAAAGTTTCCCCTGATCTTTTTTAATTTACTTTAACAGCAGCCCCTGGCTGAGCTTTTACTAACGAATCACAGAACCGTTTGGGTTGGCACTGCCCTTCCAGACCCAGTCCAAGCACTGCCAGGGCACCACTGACCCATGGCCCTCAACTCCCAACTCCAAGATTCCTTTCACTTGATGCCTCAAGCAGCAAATCCCTGCTAGCAGAGTTCCTGATCTTCCTTAACCCAGCCCAGCTCAGGCTGAGTGGGATCCCACCACCAACTGCACCGAGGAGCTGAGCACAGGGAGAGCCTCCTGGCCAAACCAAGCCCAAGAAAATCCAGCAGCCTCTCCAGGAACAGAGAGGTGCTGAGTCAGGCTGCCAGGGGAAGGTACCCGTGTGAGGAGCCCGTTGGGATGCCTGTGGTCTGGTAAAGGGCTCCTGCTGAGAGCTCCACTGGGGCAACCAACTCCCTGATAGATCACTCCACACGAGTGAAAACCACAGCTCTGCCCACACAGCCTTCAGCAGACTGGCCAAACCCACCCAGCAACCCGTGTGGATTCACTGCAGGAGCTGCTCCAAAGCCTGGAGAGGGGCTGATTCCAAAGGCCTGGAGGGAAAGGCCAGGGGGCAATGGTTTAAATGAGCAGGGAGTGGATGGAGATGAGAACTAAGGAAGTTCTTCCCCACCAGAGTGGCCACTGGAGCAGGGTGCTCAGGCAGGTGGTGGAGACCCCAACCCTGGAGACATCCCAGGTGGGGTTGGATGAGGCTCTGAGCACCCTGCTCTAGCTGAGCTGGCCCTGCTCTCAGCAGGGGTTGGACCAGATGAGCTCTGGAGCTCCCTTCAACCCAGACATTGCCAGGATTCTGACAGCAGCAACAGCTCCTCATTTGAGACACAAAAGATTCCAACCTTCTCCAGAGACAGCCATTATTGGGAAGCACCCAAGTGAGTTGGGAAGTTCAGGGCAGGGTCTGAGCTCTCCCCTGCTCAGCACCCAGTGATTAGACCCAAAGGCTCCAGAACCAGCCTTTCCCCAGGGGGCTCAAGGCGCCCAGGAGAAGCAGAGGCCACCCCACCCGTGATGCCATAGGGTCACTCCACCTGCTTGAACATGTGCCAAGGGAAGACTAAGCTCTTCTAGGAAAAGTACTGGGAAAAAAACTAGAGAGGAAGAGCAGGCAAAGGGCAAAAACCATGGCCCAGACTCACAGGGGGAACAAGCAGGGGCAGGTGGGCACAGGGGAGGTGGCAGTGGCTCTGTCACATCCCTGCACGTGGTGCCAGTGGGTGCCCAGTGAGCTGCTGCTGGCAGCCTTGGCTCCACCTCTCCAGAGCCCCAACCTGCTTGTTTGGGGGGCTCCAGACACAAAAAAAAACCTCATTGGTGACCCTTCCCAGCCAGAGAAAGCAGCAATCACAGAACCCCAGCCTGGTGGGGTCAGGAAGGGAGCTCTGGAGATCAGCTGGTGCCACCCCCCTGCCCCAGCGGGGGCACCCAGAGCTGCCCAGCAGTGCAGTGTCCAGGGGGGTTGGAATCTCCTCAGAGCAGGAGACTCCACAACCTCTCTGGGCAGCCTGGGCCAGGCTCCAACACCCTCACACCAAAGAAGTTTTCCCTTGAGTGCAGACAGAGCTTCCCAGGTTCCAGTTTTACCTGTTCAGAGCTTTTAAACCCTTCCAGGAGCCTCTGGTGCCCGAGGGCACCCAGGCAGCTTCACCCTCATCTTCACTGAGCAGAGCTGAGCAGCTCAAGCAGGGGATCATGCACAGAAGGACTCCAGCTGGGGCTCAGTCTCCACCTGTCTGCACAGCCTAGAGAAGAATCCTGAGTCTGTAACAGACCCAATGTCAAGTGGGGAAAAAAAAACCAGGAGTGAATGTGAATCCTGCCCACCCCCAACCCTCTGCCCTTCAGGGGAGCCAGGAGAGTTGGTCCTGTGCCCCCAAGGGGAGGAAAAAAACCACCCATGGCCCCTGCCATCCTCTGCCCTGGGAGGGTGAGGGAAGGTGCATGGCAGGGAATGAAGCTCAGCAGGTTATCACTGGAGTTTTTGGAATTATGAACAGCAGAACTGGTCCTTCAAGTCCCAGCAGGGTCCAGGACAGAACCAACCTCCCTCCCAGAGCAGATCCTGCTCCACCATCGGGGTCAGCAGCTGCTCCAGAGCAATCCTGGCATTTTCTGGATCTACAACCACAGGGAACAAGCTGGAAATTCTCCCTTCCCAAGCCCATCACCACTCAGGGAAGGTCCAGGTTTCCCTGTAAGAAACAGGTGCTTCCCAGCAGCTCCTTTCTTTGCACCCACATCCCCTGGAACAATCCCCATGGGCAAGTGCTGCCAAAGGGGGGGAAATCTCTCTGTCCACATGCTGCTGGCAAAGCAGGAATCAGGTGCATTCCCCCTGCCTGGCCCAGGCTCCCTCTGCTCTCCCAGAACTGGAACAGAAAGCACACAGCACAGATGAAGAGCACAGTTTGGGTTTGGTTTGAGGTTTGGGTTTGGTTTTTTTTGCTTTATAAAAAAAAAGATCAAATCAAACATTGAAGGGAGTGCAATAGAATCCCACAAGACCCCACCCCCCCCACCCCCCCAGGTTCACCAGCTTCAGGGACAGCCTTCCTCTTCCTGAGGTTTCTGAGGGCTTTCCAGGGGTTGTTTTTTGCAAGCTTCATCCATCCCCCACCCTCAATCCAACGTTAACAACCTGCAATTGCATCGTTAAGAGCCAGTCCCTCCCCTCAGTGTCAGCCTGACCCGTGCAGAGCTTCAGTGCACAGCTTGAAGTAAACTTGTCCAAGTAGCTTCTGTACAAATCCATTCAGGAGCAGGAAAAACAAAGGGGATCGTTGGGATTTGTGGCATTCAGAAGGAGGGGACCAAAAGCAGCTCCTCTGGGAGTCCCAGGCTGGCCTCACTTCCAGTCTCTGCATAAACCAGGTGGGTTTTTTTTTTTTGTCTCCACAAACCCAACAGCTTCACAAACAAAGCAGGGAGGGGAAGGCAAAGCCCTGTCTCAGTCTCTCCCCTTGATTTTCCACATCTCTGCCAGTGTCTCAAGGTGTGGTCCTGGGCACCTGGTGATTTAGCAAAGTGCACTCACAAAAAAAAAAAAAAAAAGGCTCTAAAAGGGAGTTGAACTGCCCATTTCCAAGGGCTTTGGTCAGTGAAATCAACCTGAGTGCTCATGCAAGGAATGAAATCCTTCCCCACTACCCAACCTTTTGAAGAGTAATCACAGGCTATAAAATAAAGGCACATTTCAGCTCAATAATTCAGGCACATTTCAGCTCATTTAAGGCACAAAACCAGAGTCTACACCACAGCTCAGGGATTATTTTGCTTTCCCTCTCTCCCCAGAGCAGCAGGGGTGTGTGTTCTAGGGCAGGGAAATTCACCTCTGAGTTTTCAATTCCCACCCAAGGGCACCCAAATGCATCAACAAGTCCCAGGGCTTCACATGTTTACTTTCTGATAACCAGCAGCACCAGTAAGACCCAGTTTCCTCCTGCCACAGCCCTCAAGGTCAGCAGCACCGTGCCCTGGGGGAAACAACAACCCCATCTCCAGCAGCTGACTGGTTGCTGGAGAGGAGCAAAGGGAGGGAGACCCAGGGGAAGGCAGAATCCAGAGGCTCCTCCCACCTGGAGACACTCTCAGGGGAGTTTCCAGTCAACCAGCCCAGTTCTTAATTAGAAAAAGCTTAAAACAAACCATTTCCTTCACCTAACCCCAGTGAGAGGCTTGCCCAGCACCCAGCAGGGAAGAGCTGGTGGGCACAGGGCTGGCACAGCTGCCTGGTGCCCACTGGGCACGTCAGCCTGGCAGTGGTTGTAAAGCTGATGATCCCCAGGGGATGCTCAGGAGGTGACTGGGGGGTGGCAGCTCCAGCATCCCACCCCTCAGCAAATCTCAGGAGCCAAAGCAAGAGGGCAAAGATCAAACAACTCCTGGCATCTGAACCTTCTCCTTGTGAAGAGATGGCACCTCCAAGGGTCAGCAGGAGAAAAAAAAACAGGTCTGGGCAGTGCCAAGACCAGGGAGAGAGGAGCCAACCCTCAGCTTTACAGAGATTTGAGTCTCTAGAGAGCAGGTCTCACCTCAGCATTGGCACAGGACACCACCCAGTGATTCCCTACCCAAATTAACTGATGTGGTGCCAGGGAGAAGTGCCCAACAGCTCCTCAAAGCAGGCACAGGGCTGGGCCACTGAGGCTGCTGAAGCTAAATGCCAAGTATGGAGATGACAGCAGCACTTCCTTGTCCATCTTCTCCTCCCTGGGCACACATTCCACCTCCTGAGTTCACGAGCTCCAGTTCACTTCCTTGATGTTCTGGATTGTCCAAAGAAAAGACCAAAATATCCAGGGAAATTCAGACAGCAGAAGAAATTTGGCTTCAACCAAGGATCAGGGTAAACTGGGGCAAAAAAAAAAAAAAAGACCCAACAGCAACAAAAACCAGAGTGGCACCAGCACACCCTGTGTTGAAAGAGGAGAAACCTGATTGCAGCAAAGCCCTGGAGTTCCTGCCTGCTGCTTGGGTCCTTCTCCTTAACAATAGACCTGGAGCAGAGGTGCTCCTGATGAGTCCGTCTCTGTGTCTTGGAAAGAGGAATCTCTGCTTGTTGGAGAGCCTTGGAGAGAGGGGAAAGAGCAGAGACATTAGACAAGGTGACCTCCAGCAGGGCCTGGCAGGGCAGGAGCTGCCACAAAGGGCTTTGTGTATCATGAGGGAGGAGAAAGCCACACAAAGCCCACGGGCAGGGAACAGCCCTTCTAGGCAGAGCTGTTATTAGGCAGGAGAAATCTTGTCCCTTAGCCCTGGGCTGCTCTTGGGAGAGGAGCAGTGAGTGCCACGGGGCTCAGAAGCCAGAGGCCAGCCCATCACTCTCCCCTTTGGCACAGTTCCTTTTGGTGCCAGTATAACCCAGCTGTGACCTTCACTGGTCACACCCAAGACACCCAGAGCTCTCACCCAAGTGCATGGCCAGAGAACAGAGATCTCAGATGGATCCAGAGAACTCTGCACTTGGCTTTCAGCCTCTTCTCAGAAGGATCCACCAACCCCAGGCAGTTTTTCTGAGCTCCCTTCACCCCCAAAACTCAGGAGAACTACCCCCATTGATGGTACCCACGAGGCAGGTGGCAGCTCAGCCTTTGTGCAGATGGTGAAAACCTGAAGGCATAAACAATTAGGAGAGGTTCAGGGCATTCCTGGGATGCTGCTGCAGCTCAGAGCCCGGCCAGGTAGGTTACCTGCACTGCTGTGCCACCTCATGTTCCGGGCAATCACATCTGCTGGGGTTTCTTCTGAGATTTGCACTGCCAAATCTGGAATGAAAACCAAGAAGGGTCTGAGAAAGGGAAAGATGGGTGGCTGGGACTCCAAAGATCCCCATCTGGGGGGTGCACGGGGCTGTCTCTCTGAAGGGACCACCCTCAGGTACCAGGGAGTCTGATTCTTCAGATGGTTTCCACCTTTGTCTTGGTAACAGGAGCTTTATAGTCCTGAAAGAGCAGGAAAGAGCAGAATCCCAGAGTGGATTCAGGGGTTGGCAGGGAGCTCTGGGGATCAGCTGGTGCCACCCCCCTGCCCCAGCAGGGGCACCCAGAGCTGCCCAGCAGTGCAGTGTCCAGGGGGGTTGGGATCTCTCCAGAGCAGGAGACTCCACAACCTCTCTGGGCAGCCTGGGCCAGCTCTGACACCCTCACAACAGAACTGTGAGCACAACAACCACCAGTCTCTGTTCCTTCTGGGTGTCTCCTTGCCCCCCATACTCAGCTTTTCAAGGTCCTTCTACAACAAGCTCTCTTAGAACCTTTCCTGGAGGAATCACTTCAGGCTGCCCCAGAGAGGGAGAAGATCCCCAGCAGAGCCAGGAGGCCCTTGCACTGGGGCAGCAGCTTTTTCTTCCTCTCTGCTGGGATATTTAGTGGCTGCTCCTCACCTCGTGGTGTGGAAGAAGCCTCAGCTCCAAGAGGACTCTCTGTGCCAGCAGTCTGAGGGTGGCATTAGCAAAGAGCACTGGCAGAACACGAGGGAACAAGTCAGCTGAGTAACTGGACATCCCCTGGCAGAAGCCAGCTCTTCTGGTCATACCAGTTAAGTTTGACTCACTCTTTCTGCCCAGCTCAGAGGTGCAAAGGAAAACCAGCAGCTTTGGAGCAGAAGAAACCCTCCCTGACAGGGAAAGGTGCTCCCAGGAGAAGCCCCAGCACGGGGAGCAGCAGAGCTCTGCCAAAGCAGCTCCATCCAGAGCGAGCTGAGCCTGCAGGAGCTCCGCTGCCACACTGCCATGGGTCTGAGGCCATCCCACTCCTCCTGGGGGAGCAGGAAGACCGAGGAACCCCCACCTACCATCCTGGCTGATGACCATGGACTCCAGCATTGTCTCATTCCCACTGTCGGGGGCGTTGCCCCTGCTGGATTTTTCCTCTTGGCTCTGGTTGGCCGGGATGGAGACGTGAGGTCGGACTCTGCTTTTCCGGGTGCTGATCCTGATGATCCCTCTGACCAACCTGCATTCAGCATCCTGCTCATCCAGGTTGTAGTCCTGAGTGATGCTGTTGATCAGGTCCGAGATCTTGTTGGTTTTCTCCAGGAAGACAGTGTCTGAGGTGCACTTGGCCAGCTCGTCGATCTGATGGACGCTGAAGAGCTCCGTCAGCTTCTTGAAGATCAGGACATCGATCTGCCTGCTGGACATGGAGCCATTCAACTCACTGATATCCAAGTCAGACTCGTGGAAGGAATAATATTCCTCTGAACTCCTGTGGCTGCTGGGAAGAGGTGGCTTCTCCACGCTGTTCCGAGAGGTTTTCTCCGCCAGCTGCTCTTTGCAGCAGGAATCCGCTTCCAGGTGGTGGTGGCTGGGGCTTCTGTTTGGATAGACAGGGATGCCTTTCAGCTTCACATCTGGGTAACTGAAACTGCTCCCCATGCTGGACTTTTTGATCTGGTTGCCATTCTTCTCAGCGGGGGAGACGTTGGCAGGGCTGTTGGGAAGCCTCCCGTTGTGCTCCCCGTTCTTGCCGTCGTCGCCGGAGGTGTCGGCGGGTCCCGGGTAGGGAATGCAGACACTGCAGTCCTGAAAGCAACCCCCACAGGTCACCAGGCAACACAAAACTGCCTTGTAGGTGTTCCAGGCTTGAGCCAGAGAGGAACAGCAAAAGCTCTGGTTGGGAGGAGCTTCTGCAGTGCCAGAAATGAAGGTGATGGTTTCTGCCTCCCTCCCGTTGGATTCTTTGAGGTCGGCTTTGTGACCTCTCCTGTCCCTCATCTGCTGGGCTCTGCTGGGGCTCTGCTTGACCTCAGAGCCACCAAACACCTCCAGGCTGACATCACTCTCCCTGGATGCTCTGGTCCGTAGGGGCACAGCCTCCTGGTGGGACTGGTTGAGCTGGTGGTGGCTGTTGAGCTGGTGGGGGAGTCTCCTCGTTTTCCTGCCCAGCATGGCTCACCCCTCAGGCACCTGCAGGGCAAGAAGGGCTCAAGTCAAGGCTCTGTGACCAAGCTCAGCTCAAGACAGGGAAGGACCAACTTTGGGGCTCCAGTTTGGGGTCTTTATTTGGCTTCTCCAAGTTGGGGGCTTTACAGGAATGTTCTGCTCTGGGATTCACACTGCTCTCCCTCGTGGCACAGAGAGGGAACCCAAGCCCAGCTCCAGGGTTCTCCCCCTGCTCTGCCTTTGCTGCTTCCTTCCCAAGATGCTTGGATCAGAAGAGCTATGTTTGAAAAGCACAGTTTTAAGCCATCAAAATCCCTGTCACCTCCAGTAGAAGTCTCCTCCAGGCAGCTCCTGAGCAACAAAGCTGGAGGTGGAGCTGCCTGGCAGGGAAAGTTGCTTTTTTTAACCCTCTTCCCTTTTGTCTTCAATTCCTTTGGCTGAAGCCAGGCCCTGACAGTGCTGATCCCTTCCAAAAAAAAAAAAAAGAAAAAGTGTCAAGCAATCCATCATTTGGCAGCCAGTTCAGCCTCTGGATTCTTCAGCACTCAGAGGATTTAGCAACAAGAGTGTTACCAACCCAGAGGATTTTTTGCTAGTGGTGCTAAGGCTGTGGCACCTTGAGGACATTCCCAGGAGAAACAGTTGTCTTCATCTGCATTAAAGGACAGATCTTGTCTCAAATCACACCTTGCAGGAGCAAAAACCTTGACAAAGCCCTGCTGGAGAAACCCTGCAGTGGGTTTGTGTTGTGGGAGAGGGTTTTCCTCCTTGCCCCTGGAATATCACAACCACCCCAGGTCTGCACATGGGAGCTCAGGGGGTTTTCCAGGCTCCAAACCTTCACACCTCAGCTCCACAGAGCCAACACACAGCACCTGGCACCTGAAACCACCATCCTGGGAAGGAAACTCAGCACTCAGGTCATTCAGGGGGAGAGGAGAGGGAGAGGGAGGGGTGAAAACTCTCCACTTCTGCTGCTGCTTTTACCCCAGACCTGGCTGGGCCCCTGAATTCCCCAGTTCCCAAACTTCTTGGCTAACGGGGCCATCACCTCCCAAGGTGAAACACTAATTAAGCTAATTAATAAGCAGTGAGAGCCCAGCCATAGCTTAAACATCCTCCCTGCTGCTCTTCTCTAGACTCTCTATAGGGCACCTCAAGCATGAGAAATGATTCTGTCTCACCCTGGGAGTGTTGCTTTTTTTTTTCCCCCCCCCTTTTTTAAGCCAAAGAGGAATGTTGGCCCCCCATGGACCAAACCCAGGCAGGCTCAGCAAACCACCACCCTCCAGGGGCATTCTGGCTTCAATAAGTGAGGAAAAGCAGCTCCTTTTGCCCATTCCTGGGCAACATGTTAACTAGAAACCAGCCCTCCCAAATGCTCCCACTTCAGACAGTTTTGGGCACTTTCACTTCAGAACAACAGGGGGTAGGGGGGGGGTGAGGGGTGTTTTAGCCTCAGCTTCAGCAGCTCCAAGTGGAAAACCCAAGAGATTTGAGCTGATCCATGGCTGGGATGTTTCTTTCAGTGCTGAGGTCTCACCCAGAGCTCTAACAGAACCATTTACAGAAGAATAGACAAGAATTCAGAGCATTTTTGACAGAGGGAATGCTATCAGTGCTCCAGGGAAAGCTTTGCAGGCTCCAAGATAAACCCTTTGCACCCCCCCCCAACCCCCTCAGCTGCATCAGAACATCAGCTCCTGGATCCAGCAGCTCCTCTGGCACAGACTGGACCAAATCCCAGCACCAGCTGCTGGTCACAACCATCCCAAAAGCTCATCCTGAACCCCCCCCAGCCCAGTGGATACTCACGAGCTCCTCGGGAGCTTCCTCTGTCCTCACACAGGTGCTGGGTGGGTGGATGGAGAAGATCCTTCCAAAGAACTTCAGCATCTGCTTCAGAAGAGTGAGGAGGGGTCCTGGAGTTAGCCAGGGTCTAAGATCTTCATTGTTCAGAGGAGATTTTCCTTGGAAAGGTTTGGGGAAAGCTGAGTTAAGTTGGGAAACTACCTAATAATTCCACATTGCTTCAGAGCTACCCAGGGTGCCTGTCTTTAGGAGCTGAGGAAGCCAAGATGTTGGGATAAAGAGAAGGCAGAGAACCTAAATCTAGGATCTGAGGCTTCTAAGCAGGCACAGCATCTCCTAATAAATAAATACACAGGAGAATCCACAGCTGGGGAGTTTTCTAAGCACTTGCCAGGAGCTGAAAAGCATCCTGTAAACCCCCCAGGGCTGCTCTGCTGGCACCACTGGAGATCCTGGCCCAGAATCCCAAGGATTCAGCCTCTTCCCTCTGCTGCTCCATCCTCACTCTCACCTGCTTGGGGTGTCAACCACCCAGGCAAGGAGCTGCCCAAAACACCCCCTCCCCACTCCAGCTGACACCCAGGGCTCCCCCACGGCACAGAGAAACCCCCTTTGCCCCTTCCTCCTCAGCAGCAAGGCACTGCCAGGGGGGTACCTGCGTGGGCACCGAGCTGGGGCACCTCTGCCCACCCCAAGCCCCCGGGGCCGTGCTCCAGACAGGGGGTTTGGGAGCAGAGAAACTGGCAGCAGAGCAGCTGATGGAGCCAGGAGCCACCGAGCCGGCCCCTCAAGGCCTCCCCTTTCCCACCCAGGCTCCTCACCGCGCTCCCCACCCCGGGGAGGGACAAGGGAGACGCGACTCCCCCAGCCCCGGGAGAGCTCCTGCCGGCACCAGCAGCCCCGGGGCGACAGCAGCGGGAGGGGACAGAGCAGCGGGAAGGGACAGAGCTCGGGGGACACACACGGGGAAGGGACAGAGCTCGGGGGACACACACGGGGAAGGGACAGAGCTCGGGG
>JAOEGS010008141.1:7285-71844 GCA_025447755.1 Corythornis vintsioides
TTCCAAATATCTGTAGTGTAACAACCCCCCGATCACAGTCTTGGATGTTACAAAAAAAGGGACAATTTTTTTCTGGTTTTTATACTCCATAAAGAAAAAAAAAAAAAAAAAAAAAAAAAAAAAAAGAAGCAGGTTTTGCTAAGAGCAGAAAGACAGATATCCCAAGGAAACTTTGTAACCTTGACAAAAAAAAATATAGAATAAACTGTTTTGGTGAATTAAATGTTTCTTTATACAAATCTAAATTTTGCAACATTATCAATTATCAGCAGTGTTACTCTCAAGGTAGAGGTGGGTTTTTTATCTATTTCTACTCTGTTTTCATTAAAATATAATAAAAGGTCACTTCAAAGTAAATTTCCAAGTAGGGTGACAGCTTCAAAACCATTTGCACCTTCATTTCTAACTTTCCCTTTTATAACTATGCCTCATATAGAACACTGACAAGTAACAAAACAGCTCTTGTGCACTTCAAAATCATTACTGATGAGAAGAACAACCTCTGAATAGTGTGCCCAACCAGATTGGGTAGATTTAGTAAGACTGGACAATTCAAAGACTAGATTCTGCTGCTACAATATCAACCAAAGCCCCCACACACCCATTTTTGGTCGGTTGTGTTTTTTTGTCATTTAGTTTCTCTACAATACCCACTAATCCAAGACATCAAAAGTGCTCATCTGATGATGCCTTTACCCGTATGAAGGGTTGAATATTGAGACTGTGCATTCTTCAGCCTCCCCTTATACTTCTAGGTTAAAGCTGAACATGAGGCACGGTAAAAGAAAGCATTCACACATGCAAAAAAAGCCCACAATGCTTCCAACTAAAATGGAAGGTCAGTAGAGCTTTGTGCAGAAGTAGGAAGTTTTTGTTTTGTTTTGGTTTTTTTAAATAAATAAATAAATAAAAAGGTAAGGTCCGTGGAGAAAAAAAAAAAATAGATTCCAGTATTCATAAGTTCTCAACTTGTGGCTCCCCATTACACTCTGCTTGACAAACAAAAATTCCTTTATTGCCTATAACTCCTCACCCCCTGCTATTTTAGCCAATACAAACTAAAGACATTTCCAAGAGTATCTCCTTAAGAAAGGATCAATCCAAAGAATACTTCTTTTCTATTTAAAAAAAAAGTAACCACTAAAGAAATTGAAAATGAAAGAAACATCTCAAATGAAAATACTGCTAGTTAAAGAATATTGAACAGTGAAAACATAAAAATCAGGAGATTGAACAGATGTTTTTTGGTGTGTATTTGCAATAATGAAGGCAATGAAGTCAACAAAACTACACTCATTTCTTTGAATGTAATTCAAGTGAAAGCATCTCTACATTTTGAAATCTTAACTTACAAAATGAATTTTAGAGGCCAACAGAAGGCTGCTCCCCTACACAGTGACCACACTGTTAGAAAACTAATTGCTACAGCAAAAAAGCTATGAGAAAGTTCAGTACTGTTCTTACTGAGAAGAAGGGATGTATGGAAAATGTACAAATTGCTAGATATTGCTCACAAATGTTTTCAACAAAACTTATGAAAACCACGTCTTTTTAAGCTTCTGGAAGTATGCAGCTGACCAAGTATGTTTGTAGATAGCAATCTGCTGTGTTTACATAACTACTGTTTTTCTCACAGCTCTGACAACTAACACCAAAACATTAATTAGCAGCTGCCTTGCACAAGCAGCTCACCTTATTTGCTGATCCCACCTGCGTGTAACAGATGTTCTCACTGCTGTTCATTGTAGCAGTTTTTGCTTGGCTAGACAAACACCAGTAAGCTTAGCAACAGAGCATCAAAATAAAAAAGTTTATCAACTCCTGCAAAGGCAACATTTACTAAAAAAATCTGCAAAGACGACTTTCTTCTTGTTGGTTCTGTCCATCCTGGCAGGAGGAGCATCTGTGAGCCATTCTGCTGCAGTGCCCACTGTAAGCAGTGCTGCAGGCTGCTCTGTTCTACTGCAGTGGAAGCACATCTGCCATTTTTGCTGAGGAAATGGAATTATCTGCCAAATAGGTTTTAGTCAATAACTTGGACATAAGTGTAAATGCCAGTGACAAGATGAACAGAAACAGTGGCCAATTGATTCTTCAAGACTTGAGTCCTTGCAGTACCTTCTCTTCATTACACTTGCCAAACACAGCAAGGTCATAAGTAACTTAGGGTTTTTTTTCTCATTTCCTATATACTAGCTCTGGTAACTCAATATTCAAAAAATCAAACCAACTTAAAAAAAAAAAACTATATATAATCCACAGACTAATTTTCCAATCAATTCTTTGCTTTCTTTCTTTTCCTTATTCTTCTATCAGGAACCTCACTTTACAGATGCAGCACACCACTGTCTCAAAAAAGTTTAATGGGTGTTCACTTACTTGCAATGCTTACAGAAACTCAGCCCTTCTCATGGAGAAAATCACACTGCTGCCAAGATAATGTAAACATTCAATCTCAGATTTTTATGTAAGATGGCAATTGTTTTGCTCTTTCAGAACACCAAGCCTCTCATTACATCATCAGTATAACCCATCCTTAGCTTAGAAAGATTGCTTCATACTATCTCTCTGAGCCTCACAAAGACTAGGGACTCAACATGAATCTTCATGTTCAGTGACATTACTTCTTAGATCTATCTCCATTTTACCATCAGTAATTTTTCCACAATTGGTCTTTTCAGAAGTTCTCTCTCTCTCTCAAAGAGCTTCCAGCTCCCCTCTCATTATCAATCTGCATTTTCAAGCATCTCCCAGTTCTTTCCCATTAGACTGCCTCTGAAGTTGACTCCTTTGTGTGCTTGCTTTACATCTTTCTGCACACAGGAAACCCCAACAAAGCAAACCAAATGGAAAACAAACAAACAAACAAAACAAAAACAACAAAACAACAGTAGAACTAGTGATTGCAAATAGAGAACTGTTTTTCTAATTGCTAGGGTTCGTTTTTCTCTCAATGGAAAAGTTCATATGGTAGAGGAACACATCTGGCTTTTAACACATTCATAGCACTAGCTCCACACCTGAAAGTATACACAGACTATGAACAACTGCAGACAATGCATAAATAAAGGTGAACTTCCCAACTGCATCATTCTACTAATGAAATGAAGTGTCACATTAAACCCCTCTAAAAATCAGACACTTTCAACAGGAAGCTTATATTCAAGTTCTTTATAAAGACATGTTATTTTAACTTCACCAGTATGTGGAACTGGATACTGCAGACATCTGTGCTAATTCAAGAAAAGTAGTAAATTTACTTAAATAGTCACCATCACCCCAGTTGCACATTTGGTGCAATCCCTACTTTTCAGACATGTCCTAAATGACAGTATCTGAAACTTCATGTTGTTTCCTCTCCATATTCTGTTTCCAATTTAATGAGTAAAACCTAGGGCAGATGATCATTTCCTCAACAAGAATCACAAGAATACTTCAATGAAACAGAACAGACTGCAGCACAGTATGTAATACTTACTGCAATAAAAGATTTGTTTACTATATTCCATCTGTCAACGAGCAATACCAGCAGCTTCAAAGAGACTTACTTGCATGGGAAGAGCTTGTTATCTCCATCAGTTTTGGAAGAGAGCGGAGGTGACCTCGGAAAGCCACTCCGTGGAATTCCTGCCCCAGCTTCATGTGAGGACAGTTTACATTCTGAAGCATGAAGTCTCCTGGGCAAGGCCCATCTTGTGCCATGCGTACAGTTTTCCTCATTCTTAGTTAGCAAGT
Source organism: Corythornis vintsioides (assembly GCA_025447755.1). NCBI lineage: Eukaryota > Metazoa > Chordata > Aves > Coraciiformes > Alcedinidae > Corythornis > Corythornis vintsioides. The sequence goes on from JAOEGS010008141.1 coordinate 11,021, forward strand.
CTTTGGTCTTGGACAGGAGCTATGTGGTGTTAGTTTTCATCATGCAAGACTTTTGCAAGGAACATTTCTTAAAGAGGGAGCTATTTACTCTGCAACAGAGAATAATGTATTTGCCTTAGTGCCTAACAAATCTCCATTTTTGAGGCAGGCAAGCTACAGTCCAAGTAGGTTAATATTTCCTCTTCACTTGTTTCATTGCTTTGTTCAAGGCATTTTATTTCTGAATGCTACCAGTTCTCTTCCAAACCAAATAATTCTGTTTGCAGCCACCATTACAATTATACAGTTTATCTAAATATCTCTACCATAGTTCCCTGAACTTTTTATAACTCCCTACTCAGGTATGGACACAAGTCTGCAGAACAGTGTTTGACATTGTGTGGATCACCTGAGTTCCATAAAACATCAAAGATGATCCATGGAACAAAAACTAAAAATCCTAAATATGCATACTCCCATACCAGCAAACACACAAGCCTAGAAGACAGAATAAAAGCAATAAATGGATCTCCAAAATTCTGCCTTTTATCTCATTGCCAATAAAAAACACACTGGGAAAATTGCAGCGGATATTTTACTGACTGGTTTTGTTTTTTTCTCCAAAGTGTTCATGTTGTCCTTACTTAAAAAGACAGAAAGAGAGAAAAAGGGAAAAAAAAAAAAGATATTATTAAGAACATGAAGGACAGTGTTCACATTTCTGCTTTCGTCTGCAAGGGGATTAGGTGAGAGAGTTTCATTTCTTGAGCATGCCAAGTGCAAGTCTTTTGTGCAAGCCATTGTGTTTTCATTAGTAACTGAGCGATGTAAAAACAGAGTTTAGAGAGAATTACAGACAACACATATATGAAAATAACTATAAAACAGACAGATTAGTGAGGATAAATGAAAGGTGAACAATTAGGCACAGTGAGACTATTGTGAAGAAAGACCAGGAAGCTTCACAGTGACAAAGTGTCTACTCAGACTATCACCCCTCTGAAAAAGTGACAGAGGGGGTTGCATAACTTAACCTGATGAGGTTTTAATCTCCTCTTTTGTCAGTGTATTAGTTCCCTTAAAGAAAACCACCACTCCTCTACTTCATCATGCTCAGTTAAATAAGTGGAAATTATTACATCTTAAAACAACTACAGATTGTTTGGGCACGACTAACCCGGAGACACTCACCTTGTTCTTACAGAGGCTCCATCTACCTGACAGGCTATGGCTTGCTGAAGGCATGATGCACATGGACTAGCTTAAGTCCAGCTAGAACAGGTATCAGCAGAAGTGAAAAATACCATCATGCCAATTAAGCTGCAGTAAGGTTAAAACATATTAAAAAAAAAATTAAAAAATTCCAACTGGGGTGAACCTTGATAACAAAAGTGGCTTTACCACTTTGCTTTTACAAGCATATGTATGAGCTAATTAAATGTAAGATGGCAGAGGCACATACATCATGCTCATGGTATTTCTAGAGGGATTCACCAACTCTCAAGACATGCTTTGCTAGTCTGGAAAGCTGGACAAAGCTCCAGACACAGCTGTGACTGGTGACAATGGCACACAGAGTTGCCAGAATCCTCCCTGCCTAAAACATCAAAAGCTAAATTTTAACTGAGGGGCTATGTTTCTTCAAAGAATTTTAGTGAGAATCAGAGTACAAATCAGTCAGAACTGAAATATCTGACAAAGAATGAAGTGTTGGTTTATTTTTCCTCTTTATAAGTGACAAACAACTGATATTTCTAGAAAACCAGCCAAAAGGACGGCCCAGAGCTCCTCCCATCAATGGAATTTAATTTCTGGAGCACCGTAAGAGTGAATATTCCACTTGTAATTCTACTATGTATGTGCAGACTCTTTTGTGTACACCACTCTAACAAAAACCTAATTAAAATGAAACAGATTGTATATTAGCTAACATTTTTTCCTGACATTCAGACACTATTTCACCAGAATCACTGGCCACAAAGCCTGTGATAGCTAGACACATAAAAAGAACTATTTTCACACAAAGAGAACATTATTTAATTGTAGATTATTTTTTTTTTTTTAATCATTTCCATCAATAAGTAACACTGGAATCTAAAATTAGAAATTAGAGCTGACACCAAGCAGCTGGTGTGGGCTTCCTTTAACCTACCTTCAGCTATCTAAACAGCAAGCAGTTCTGGTCAACAAAACAGGTAATCTCACTTCATTAGCTGATCCCTGGAATGTCTCTCTTATACGTAAATCTTGCCATTCTACAACTTTTTTTAGGTTCTAAAGAAAGCCTAAGTTAAATTTTAAATCTCCTAATTTATAGATGGTTAATAGTATGCAAAATTTATCCCACTTTAGAAAGCAAGTTAGTTCTGTTCCATTTTATGCTTTTCCAGATTTTCATGTGTTGATCTTGCACGAATTTCTACACAACTGGTATTTAAAACAGAATTCAGTTTGATTTTTTTGACCAAAAAAACAAAACAGGCTTGCTACACTTACTGTTCATTCTCACAAGACCTGGAGGCAAATGAATATATCCAAGACAGCTATTATACACCAAAAAAAAAAAAAAACAAAAAAAAACCAAAGCAGCAAACAAACAAAAAACAGTAGGAGGAACAAGGGGATTGCTGCAAACAGGAATTATTTTAATGTATAATTTTTCTTCATTGCATAATCTGGTAATTTTGTTAGTCACAAGATTATTTTGAAGATACTTGTCCACAGCCTTAAGGCTAAAGTTTTTATATGAAAAGGTGACCCATGTCCATTTTCATTACACTTGGGGCTTTTGGCTTGCTTCTACAAAAGAAAATGTTTTAACACAATTCTTGAGAAAGCACATTCCAGGTGTTAACCACGATGTTACTTTCCCAAGCACTTGTATTGGGATAAAACTCCAAAAGGCTGTGCTATGTTCAGACAGCATCCTTCTCATTGTCCACTAGCAGCAAAGTTTTGCAGAACTAAGTATTGCTGAAAAACAGAAAGCCTAACCAAGCCTCTTAGCCATCGCTAGTTAATGCCAGTTCACTTACAACCTTGGGCTACCAGGTCTTTTTCACTGGAGATGGTAGAAAGCATAAGCTGTAAATTCCAGGCTGACCTAGTATTTCTTTACAGCCAAATTTGCACTAGGTAACAGTCCATGAAACAATAGGACTGCACAAGAGGAAAGAAGAGCAGCATGAAAGGAAAGATCTTTACCTGGATAGCTTTTAGGGAGCAGAGATGCTCTGTACTTTAAAAAAAGGCTCAAACTATCAGTTACACTGACAGCACTGAATTCCCTCTCACATGCCAAACCCAGACACACACTTGCATCAGAAGAGGCCAAACAACTGACATTCATGGGTATTTTAAGACTGTAATGTGTTCACTTAGAATTTGAAGACTAATATAAAACAGTATTTATTTCACTGTTAAATTGACACTGCCTAAATTTTCATGTTACTGAATTTGACCAAATGAAGTCAAGGTGTCCTTGTTAATATTAATTATGCATCACTGCAGATATCATGTAGGTATTTATAATCAGCCACAGCTTTGTTGTCCACAAAAGTAACACAAAGTGCATTTTTACCAAAAAATTGAACTAAAAAGCTGTCTTGTTGATATATTAGTTCCTCTGAAAGAGCTGAGAGTTCTGAAGGCTGCATTTGTGTTCTGCATGGAAGAACACTAAAAGCTTTCCCAGACAACAACCTATGCAACAATCAGGCTGCCCCAGAGTATGGAATTAAGTGTACATACAGTTAAGACTTTTGTCTTATCCCCAGATAAACAGGTGTGAAAGTGAAGTTACTACCAGACTTCTCCCTTACCTTGCAAAACTAGATTAGAGAACAACTGTACCAATCAAATTGACACAAACTACACAACTCAAAGGATTTAGCAATTTAATAACCCTGTGTTTCAGAAAGTGCAATGATTTCATTCTTCAGTTAAGATACGTTGATAGTTTCAGAACACTATAATGCTTTGTAGGTATTAATATCAACATGAAGTACTTACCCTTCAGCAATAGTTCTTTGCCATTTTCAGTGATTTGGTTTACCATTATTCTTCTTTCTGCAATTAGTATGTGCTTTAGTACGTGCTTTCTCTTTGAAGTCCTGAGGATTGGACAAGTTTAATAATATCGTGTTCCCAGAATAACTTTTTTCCACCTCCTCTGACAAACTGACTGCTGGCTGCAGTGCTGAATGGGACTGCTCTCTTTCAGGAGGCAAAAAGGCTTCTTACAGAAAGCTAAACCAACACGGCCATAATCCTGGTGTTATAATCCTTTCAACACTGAGAAAATAGACCAATGCCAGGATCTTCCTGAAAATGCTATTTGTGAACTCCAAACCCAGCCATGTTTGAGAGCCACATTGCAGCTGTTTACACACTTATTCAGAAAAGTGTGTGCCACAAACCTGCTGCTTGCTGAGTGTGGAATCTGGCGGCGTTTTAAACCTGCTAATTGCCACGAAAAGTATAGCTCTGTGACGTTAGCCCTCCAGGCATTTCAGCTTTCAAGAGAAAACAGTGATGCATTTCTTTCCATCTTCAATACTTTTTAATATGATTACCCGTTAACGACAAATCATATAAAAGATCACAAAAAAAAAAGCAAAGCATCAACATGATGACATGGAGGTTTATATAAGATACATAATTACGTTCTAACAGTGACTCTAAGCAGCTCATAATTACCAGAATCCACTCCATTCTGCTCATTCTTAAGGAGGTCCTCTGGATACCAGCACACACTACACTGGGATTTATCTAGATTATAGAGTAGATGCAACCATCAAGAATGCCTATGTAATTAAAGATGCCAAGTCACTTTTGAGAAATTGGATTTAGGAACTCACATCACTTCGGCACTTTCATAATATAACTTGTCATTGCCAGCTGAAAAAAAAACCTATAAAAACAACCTTTGTACTTCACTGATAATCCACTTCAGAGGTTCTTTCATGTGGAAAGACTCCAAATCACTTCTCACGACTATCCTCCCTGAAACTCTGCCCCTTCGCATGCATGAAGGCACCTCAGACACAGCACACCCTGTAACAAAATACAGGGCCAACAATGCTAATGTTTTCCCTGCCTCAAGAAAAGCCTCTTACCTTATTGTAAAATGTTCCGATTTTCTTTCAGACACAGCAACACGCATCTATGAGATGAGCTTGCAGATTCCATACAATACTCAATTCACCTTTCCCTTCAGTACCAAATACAGAAAATACTTTTCAGCCCTATACCTGCTCGTGGCTGGGCAGTAAGAAAGATGAGAGAAAATAACTACAAAAAAAAATCCAAACTCCAACACACCCCCCAAACTACTTCAGCCATACTGCTTCTCTCTCCAGCTCAACATGTGCTGAAGGAACAGCTAACCATACAACCATACATGCACAAACGATGGAGTGAGAACAAGCAGACAGGAACAGTATTACCAGCTCAAATATCTTCCTACAGGGAACAAGTGGAAATAGAGGAGAAATTAGCCAGGGTGCTAAATAGCTCCAGACATACAGAAAATAACAGGAAAAGGCGATTTAATTTCTTTGAAAATGTAAATGTATATACATTCTATGCATTACATGAACAGACATCTACTATCCATTCTTGGAAGACAGTAGAAAGACATCTGTCATCATTTACAGCCCACTGTGAAGCCCTGAATGTTGGGGTTTTTTTTGTTGTCATTTAACTAATATAAAAAGTGCTGAATATCAGATTTGCCTTACATTTGAGAAGTACTTTGTTTCATGTGAAAACAAAATGTGAGATCTTTAACTAAGGAAAAAAAAAAAAAAGTAAACAAAATAGCTAAATCCGTATATGTTCCAAGGATGAAGAACTGACCTTTCAGTGTAAACTGCTAAAAACAGCCAAAACTCACTATAACTCAGGTCATAATACTTAAAAGTACCAGTCAGAATGAGACTTCTCCAAGTAAAGGAAGTCACTGCATCCCACTAAACATTTTAGAGGGCGGAGAGTGCTCTGACATTGCACATGGTAAGCATGGAAAATAGATAAATTCTAATACACATTCATAATGAGCTCACAGGTTTTCCAAAATAGCAAAAAATATTTCACATTGTGCAACACATAGCACAGACCAAGACAAAACCAGATACTGGGAGAAACCATGGAAGCTTCTGCAATTAAATTACTCTCTGTGTGTTGCCTTGAACTACAGCTCTAAAGCCCGCTGCACATATGCTAAAAGACATGTGAACACAAGGCAGGTAATGATCCCACTGCTTACACAGTATTGGGCTTTACCAAATGTTGCCCAAGAATACTCCCTTCACATTTGGCTGCAGTGCTCCTGCAATTCATCCATGGCATTGCCACCACATTCTCTGCAACACGCAGCCATGTCCAAAGTGAACGGTTTGTGTCTGCTTAGGCAAAGTAGCCCAGATGTAAGTTGCATCCTTTTGGGAATTGAGTTCCAATACGGTTGGCAAAGGTTGGATTGTGATGCTCTAAAAACAGCTGTGCCCTGGAGATCACGCACCAGTACAGGGTGCAAAATGCAAATATGAATCAAGTGCAAGGAAGGGATCCCTCTGGAGCGAGACAGACAATGGGGTATTGCTGCTGAACACTTCCCATGGCAAAAATCACAGACTGGACAGTGAAAACCTTAGTAGAAGAAAGCTAAAAATATTCAGGAGTAGTAGCTTCTTAAACCAAACCTGCAAGAGTATTAAAGAACTTCTCCCTTTGCATCAGCTCCAGACACAAATAGATAGTACGGCAAGCAGCAGTAAAAGTTATGTCAGTTGTGTTATTCAGAAGTGGCTGAGGAAGGCAAAGCTCCTGAACGCAATGGTAGAAGGCAGAAGAGAAACACAAACGTGCCCTGTTCCATCAGAGACAGCAGCAGCTACACTGTCTTCTTGAATTACTCTAAGACCTGACTTAGATCTGACCTCCTACATGGAAATGCAGAGGTGGACTTTGCACACAGGAACTAAGCTCGGGGCTGCTCAGCTTGCAAGCACAGGCAGGGTCATAACACAGAGGTGCATTGCTATAGATAATTTTATGAAAAAAAATATACTCCAAGGCACAAAAACTGTTTTACTGCAGCGATGAGCAATTTGAAGTATGCAAGACCAAGTCTCAACAAGTTTGCTCTCCTTAAGAGTTACTCTCAGCAAATGGGCAGCTTCTAATGGCACACCATAACATTCCTTTCTTTCCTTTGACATGGAAGTGAGAGGCTAAAGTTTGTATGGCCTAAACTGCTGCACAATAAAGAGGTATCTGAATGATGTTCTAAATACCTCAGACAAAAGCCAGAAATTGCTGGTTAGGGTAGGAGATGAAGGCTGACAATTAGACTGGAGAAGAAACCCAGATAAGAGTTTTGTTCGGGTTTAATTAGCTGAAACCTATACATAGTAGAACATGCCTCTGCCCTAAACACAGAGCTCTGCATCATCTCTCCTCTCCCAGGATCCCGTTACACAACCTCCACTACGGCTCCCTGCGAGCCAACTTCCAGCATCAGCTTACAGCTTCAACTCTAACTTTCACAGCAATCGATGGATTGCATCCCAATCATATTACAGACCACGTGTCAATCAATGAGAGTTGAGCTTCTAGGACAATACAGGTCACTTGGGTAGAGTGGGGAGAAGGGAGCACATGAAGCATTCTGGATTCAAGGGGATGGATGTGTGGGACAAACTTCCAGGGAACATTAGACAAACCCAGAACCTGAATACCTCTGGAAATGCTGCTTAGCCATGCCCTAAGCAAATGAGCTTCCCAGTATCCTGACAGAGCACTATGACCACCAATAGAAAGGCAGGGTGATGGCTGTTCCCTCAACAGCAGTCTCTTCCCCCACCCCCCGTCCCAGGTGCCCAGTCCAGTCTGGCACTGGCCTCTCATCATCTCCTCAGCAAAATACCATTTAATTTACATTTCAAACAAGTCTCAGGCTGCCTCCAGTCAGTTAAGCATAGCCAACTTGGCAAAACTGCCAAGTTATCAACCTTTCTTGTTCATCCATAAGCTAATTGACTCAAAGCTCCTTTTGGGCAATTAGTGTTTTATTCTGCACATCAAGCTCCACTTCTCTGTCCTACAGAGCAGAATGAAGATCAAAAGATGATTGAGAAAAAATTCCTCCAAGTACCTTTAATAGCAATGAAAATTTTGAAAAAATATTTATTCCCAGAACTGTTCTAACCTATACCACTCTTGCTTAGGCATGAGCTAAGGCTGCAGGAAAGTAAACAGTCTTCTTTTCCAGGCCTAACCAAACACCTTCCACAACATCTAAAGCCCTAATACATGACCTATTAGGAAAAAATGATACTCCTTTAACTCCATTTAAAAACTTCTTTTTATGGTTCAGTTTTATGGTGACAGTTTGAGACTCAGGAAACAGATGTTTAAAATAAGAGTCACTCAGGACAAACAGGCAGTAGACAGCCTATAGAACAACATATGGGTAGGTGTGCAGAAGGTGGCAGAAGAAAGTGGACCTGGGACACATAACAATATAAAAAATGCTGTGGTATCCAAAATCCAGAGATGTTTACCCCACATGCATTATATGAGCCTGTATTTTTCCTCATTTAGGAAGACTCATATTTCAAGGCAGGACAAATTAAAGGCTGTCACATACCTGATTCTTCAAAGACTAGTATTTCTTATGTATGGTATTTCAAAAAAAGATATTGCTGGCTTAGCGTTCACTGCAGCAGCCACTGTGAAAGATACACAGTTCTTCATGCATGACAAAATCCAAGTATACTGAAATAAATCATCCAAAGCAGTTCAACTGAAAGAACAAGAACAGTACTACTCTTTGCTAAGGGATCACTTGGCATCATTTGAACAGATGCCTATTGATAACTAATAATTAAGATACTTTACTAAAACAAAAAATATAGAAACTTTCTTATCTGTGAGAATAATTAGTACAATTAAGAGATTGAAAATTTCATATTCAAAGGTTACTGAAGACTATGGAAACATTCATTAAATATAATTCCAACAGACTTTAGACCATGGCTTTAAATGGTGCATTTTTCTCTCTGTAGTTCAGGTCAAATATCAGGAGTATTTAAAGAAAAAACTCAAGTTGAAGAGCAACATGCCATGATCAAATAAATATTGCTCCCACATATTGGTGATAACAGTTTTTTTTTCTGTAATATAAACCAGTTTGCACATAAAATTATTTGCTACATCACGCTCAAGAAGAGGTGTAAATCTCCAAGTTGGTGTCAGAAGGGGAAACTCACCAAAGGCATCTTTCCTCTCCACGTGGCACATGGTGTCCCCCATTCTGTTATACACACTTGAAAAGAAAGCAGTGATCACTAAGTTTGATCAACCCCAAGGCTATTGCTGTTCTTTAACTTGGGTGAACTGCATGTATTATCTTTGGCTACACTTCCTATATAGGCAATGAAGCTACAGAGGACCTTAATCTCCATTCCACACAGAATTCAGAGCAAAAGCCAAGTTTAAACTTTACACTGAAGAGCACGCAAGGGTGAGCAGCAAGGGTGAAGAAAGGAAATACCAAGGAGTTGAAACACTCATGAAATGCACAAGGGGAAACTGACTAAAGCACACAGAGGTTAATTTTATACAAGAGAGGTGTACTACAAACACAATGTAAGAAACTCCAAAATTTATTTTAGTTTCTCTAGAAAAGTGCAGACTGAATAAGAAAAACAAAGCTTCAGCATGTTAAAAAAGTCCCCTAACTACACTAAACTAATTTAGATTAGTTTGAATGGGCACTTAGCAAGTCAAAAGGAGAGAGGAGTTGCAGGCAGACTTAAAATACAGGTGTCCTCTGAAACACAGACCAGCAGAGATTGATTTGGCTTCTTTCATCTTCTCTTTTATGCAACATACAGACGCACACATATGGTTATGGGAGTTACTTTCAAATCACACATATCACAAAGATCCTGCCCAGAGCTTTTCCAAATAACTGAAATACCAGAAAACCCACAAAAAAGGCCCATGTTTTTCTATATTTAGCTGTCTCCTGGCCTCTAGCATTTGGCACCAAGCTCCCCTTGGTACCAGACAGCTGCAGCCTCTCCAGCTCTGTCTTAATCACTGCACAAATTAGAAGAGGTATGAGACATGCTTAGCAAAAGTAACATTTATGAAGGAACATGAACTTTTTTTACTTTTCATAGACAAGCATTTTTATGGGTGAATTAAAGCTTACAAAATCGCATGCAGCTAAAAGAAACCTGAAGTTTACCATGGACTCCACTAAAATGAGCTCCTCCAAGAAATTCCTCCGCTTAAAGACTATACAGAAAGTAAAAACCATCTCCACCCACTCAAGTGTTATAAACGGTTAATTATGCCACAAAGACTTCTTCACTCTCCTTTTTCACATACCAGACTCTTATCTTTCCTTATCTAAAGCAAGAGTCCACTTATCTGTGCACCTGCACTGAAAAAACAAATCTGGAGTTTGGCACTGCTATCAGTGCTGTGCTAATTGCTGATTGCACAAACAGGAAAAAAACAATAAATACAGGACCAAACAAGGCTGACTCTGCTGCTAAGACCATTTCAGGATCTGCATTCCAAATTATAACCATTACTGTGCATTCTACAAATATCTTACAGGTATCCTTTATGGAACAGGAACAAATATTGACATATTTAGCACTGACAGGACACTTTTAGTATCTCTAAATTTACTCACTAAACTTTACAGAGAGGGAAAACCAATGTCAGCTTCAGCAGAACAGAAAAAAACCAACAAACCCTTCCTCATCAAAATGCAACTAAATTGAAGATGCAGTCTCCACACCATTTAAAATCACCAGAAGAAATAGTTCACTCACATCAGTGTATTTCTATCCTGATATTACTTTTTTGCCTTCCAAACAAATTCAGGGCTTCTTCCTCAACTCCTCCCCAGGCTCCCTCCTCCATGACTTCTTTCTCCAGTGTTGAGGCAAAATGACAAATGGTGGATGTGCACATGCTACAGAGGTTATGCAAAATATCCTGCTGTGACTGAAACAGCACCATTTACCCATGCTGCTATTAGTAGAAGGCCTTTAACATAAAATATATTTGGACACATGCTTCTTTCAGTCATATTTAGCTGTAGCTGCTAATTCAATAGATTAATAATTTCATCTTAACTCTGGACTTTACCAAGACGTCCACATACAATAACAACCGGTTTTAAAAGTATTTTTTGAATAATAGATGTATGCCCACTGAAAGTATCTTCAGACAGGGTTTATGGGAGCTTTATTTCAAATCTTGCAGAAGACTTAAACCAAAGAAGAAGCACAAAATAAAAGCATACTGCTATCAAACCAGAATTTTCTTTATCCATCTTCTTAAGAATAGCTTATCGTGAATGACCAGCATCATCTGTTGCTACACAAAGGCACTGTACATACTGATGCAGACTGTAAGTATGAAGAAAAGGTCTCAGGTCTAGTTAGCAAACTCTAGGTTGAAAGGAAGCCATGTGATAACTGGAACACAAGCAGTGCAATTCATTGGCAAAAAACAAGGGTGGCAGCTGACCAAAGCTGGTTAGTGACACCAAGCTGATTAGTGTCTCATTTCCACAACCATAAGTCACAGGAGGATAAATAACTTCCCACAGGACACATGACACTGTCGCTCTTTGGTTAATAGGGTGCACAATCACTGTGGAGCTGAGATTCCTATTAAAGCAAAGCCTATTTGGTTTTTTTAAACACTATTCAGACCCCAATGTCCCTCTTCTTACCCCGTGTACCGAACCTAACATGCTGGCATTATTTCAAAGACTGAAGAGATGCCAAATTCACATTTCTCAGCCTTGATGATCCATAAAGCAGGGCTCCAAAGTTTATCACGGGATCACAAGATAATTCTTTGTACTTCTTTATCTCAATGGAAGATGTCAAAATCTATTACAAGAAGAGGCAGCCAGTGAAACCTGGTTAGAAAAAAAAGGTTGATTTTATTCACGAGCAAGCACTGAAGCTATCTGTAAAGGCTGAATTATTGCACAATGACTAATGTCTTCTGATGGAAATGGGTGACAAGAAATTGTATTGCAGAATGGCTTCATGTCTGCAGCATTCAGATGACACCATATCGCTTGGTGTCCTACATAAAGCAAAACTCAGAAAAAAAAGCCCAAAACATTCAAAACCAAGGCTATGAGAAATTAAGGTTGGAGTGAAAAGGGTGGAGTGAAATAAGAATTTGGCAGAATCACAAGAAGATTGTTCAAGAAATACTGGATGACAAAGCCACTACTTGGATACTGGTACAGACCAGCCATAAACACCTTACCATGACAGACCACAGGTTTGACTGGCCACATCATTACTGAATCACTGTAACCCATATCTCATCAAACCAAGTCATCTGAGGAAGAGTTTAAATAAGGTTCTGAATAGCAAGCTGATAAAATAAAATCTTCCCTGGAGAAGATTCACCAGAACAACTGCAGCCAGTTCCTTACGCCATCTATGGTGTCACTGCCTGATAGCACAAGACTGGCCAACCAGTTTTGCTCAGGCAGCTCTCTGTGCATTCATGCACTGCAGCATGAATCACATGCACCGTTACAGGGCCACAACCTACAACTCTGAAATGTGCACTCAAGACAAAGTGTACTTTATCTGGAATCAGGGGCATCACAAACACCAACAAATCACTCTAAAAGCCAGCTAATCAGCTGCCTCATAAGGCTCTGGGGGATCACACTCTTCCCTCCTCTCGGCAGGTTCCAGCCAGTGCTGAACAGCTGTGAGATACAGGAGCTTCCACCTCCACCACATCATATAAACAATGCTCCTCCAGTGTAAGAGGCTATGGTACTCTGTACAGAATGTACAAAGGAGGACAAAAATCTAAAGGAGTAACACAAGGGAGTTCAGATTCCCCTCTACAGAGCCATGAACTAAAGAACTCCAGGAAGCAATAGAAAAAGGCTTCTGGGGAAGTAGATGCTTGTCAGTACAGGTAGGCAAGACACGGTATCTTTACATAGATACCCTAAGGATATGAAACAACACTTAATTACTGTGAAAGTAAATTAAAAAGAGAGAAAGCAGTTACAGTTTAAACAGAAACAGAACTAACTTCCATATATTAATAGAAATGTTACTAAATATTTATCAGTTTTAAATGAAAAGGCTCATCTAGGTTCCAGCAGTATGGCTCCATGCTGCAGTTGAAACAGTAGTACTTAAGAGATTGCTGCTTGCCAGCAACTGACAGAGAGACTCAGCTTGCTGACACAGTCCAAGTGTATTTCTTGTGCACATCCTAAAGGCAGTATCATCACCAAATTACAGGCAGTTTGAATTGACCTTCCTTTATCCACCATGGCAGTGTCTTCCCCAAGTCACACTTTCCAATCCATTTGTTACCTAGTTACCTAGTAGGAAAAGCACTCCAGGAGATCTCAACCTGCTCAGATTAGTGAAAAGCACCTGTTACTTTCATACACATGTATTATACATTAAGCAACCCAAAAACAAGAGACCTTCTTTACAAACTAAAATCAAGGCCTTGCACAGCCTCCAGGGCTACAGCCTCAAATTGTCTGTGATAACAGAAAAGTTGGGAAAAGCACCTACCTTTCATCATCCCAGAATTCCCACACTAGGACTAGAAATGGACATGAGGCCTATATAAACTACGTAGTATATGAAATCTCAAATCCCTCTGAAAACCATGCAAGTAAGGAAAAGAATGGTACATATTGGAGATTGAAGCACAGATTTACAGAGAATTGAACAAGGCCACAAAGCAGGAACTGAACCTTGATCTCATGACAGTTGAGTATCACTCAGCAAAATAACCCTGTTCTCTTCCTCAAGCACAGGCCGGAGCAGTGCTGGTTCCCTTAAGGGGTTACAGGGCACCCAATAACATTTACATTTTGAGAAGACTGACTACACAGGCTCAGGTGTTGACTGATCTTTCCTTTGTTGCCAGGAGTCACATATGATTCACAGAGGGCATGGCAGATTCACCACCTAATCCTGTGGGAAGATCTTCTTCCTAAAACCTAACAAAACTAAACAGAACCAAGGCAGAGAAAAGAAAAATCCCCCTCAAAAAACGTAAAACAACCTTTTACCAGAACTACTCTACTCTCCATATCCGAGTATCCTTCATTTTATCACTACAACCACTTGCAATATTGAAATTGACCTATACCTAAAAGTCAGAGCAAAACACCGAGACAGGCTGAGCACTGATACTAGACTGCCTGATTGAAGAATGTACTTCTCACCTCCCAAAATCCCCTCCTACTTACGTGATCCTGTTCTGTAATTTGGATAAATTATCCACTTACAAAAAGCAGCCCTGCCTAGCAGGAGCAGTTGTAAAAAACCACACACACACACACACACTACACCCGCCGTAGTATTCAAGGGCCCGATTTGAGAGGAACAGACCTGGCTGGACAAGCACCTTTTTTAAGATTATATAAACAAGAACAGCAGACACCTAAGATTCAGCCAATTTAACTGAATTCTCTGCTGCCCGTTTATTTTGGCAGCGGAGCACTGAAAACATCTAAGCGCATCTTCATGTACTCTTATCACCTCTGGAGGCTGCAGTCTGTGGGAGCAGAGATAAAGCCCGTGTCCCTGCGCCAGCCCCGCTCCCCGCTGCACCCGGGGCTATCAACAAGTGGCTGCAGAGGAGAGGGAATCCCCAGGTTCAGCTCCTGCGCGCAGCGGGAGAACTCCCCGTACCCCGCGGGCATCCGCCGCAGCCTAGCCGGGCTGCGCTACCGCCGCTCTGCCCGGGCCGCCGGTGCCGACAGCCGGACACCAGCCTCTCCCGCCGGGACGGGTGCCCCTCGGGCCTCACCACGGCGGCGCGTCCCGGCCCTGACAACGGCGGAGCCGCCGCCCTCCCCGGCGGACCCCACCGGTGCTCCTCCTCCGAGCGCGGCGCTCCCCGCCGACCCTGAGGGCCGCTACCGGCGCCTCCGCCTTTGTCTGCCGCGGCCGGCGGGACAGCCAAGCTTGCCCCAGTTCCCCTCCGGGAGAGGTCGGCACCGCCGCCTCCCAGCCCCAGCCGTGCCCGCTCACCGTCGGAGCTGACGGTGTCGTAGGAGTCACCGGCGGCGGGCGCTGCGGCCGGCTCCCGGTAGTCCACCCAGCTGAGCCCTTCTACGCTGTCGTACTCGGCACGGTGCTTGTCTTCTACCGGCACCACGGTGAAGTGCGGCATGGCTGGCGGGGCGGCGAGGGCTTCCCGCGGCACCGCAGCGAGGCAGGCGGGACGCGGCGCGGAGCCGGCGGCGCATTCCTGCCCCGTGCGGTCACTTCCTCTCAGGAAACCGCGCTCCTCAACTCCACCCATTCCCCTCCGAGCGCCGGGGCGGCGCGGCGGCCGCCGCCCCCGGAGCCGGCGGGCTGGCGGGCTAGGCCGGGGCCGCCCCGCAGCGAGGACCGGGAGGGCGTGTGTGGGGGTCTCTCCGCCGGGCGGGCGCGCTTAGCAGCGGGGGCGCAGAGGAGGGGCCGGAGGCGGCGAAGCGGCGCGGGGAAGGGGGAGCTTTCCTCCCGCAGTCATCATGACAGAAGCCGGGCCCGGGGGCGGCGGGAGCCGCGGCGCGCTGGGAGCGGGGCGGGGAGGGGCGGGCCCCCTCCTCACCCTCCGCCCGCGGCCCTCCCTTGCCGCCTTGGGGAGGAAATTTCCCTTCGCTGTGCCCCGGGCCGCCTCTGACCCCCCTCCCCCGCGCCGCCATTTGCTGGGCTGGAGCGATGGGAGGAGGGCGTTGCCGCGCGGCGCCCGGGCCCGGGGGGCGGCTGCGGCACCGTTAGCCGGGGCCGATTGCCGGGGCCGCTTCGAGAGAAATGGCGATTCCGCTGGCGCCTGCCAGCAGAAAGGAGGGTGTCTTGTGCCCTTTCTGCCAGGGGCCGGGTGGTCGCGGATCCCCAGGAGGGATGGTGTGAGGAAAACATAGGCAAGCGGAACGCCGGTAGAGCGCCGGGAGCCCTGCTGGGCTGCGGAGAAGCGGAGAGCGCCAATTAGAAACTCTGCCTGCGCCCTGGAGCTTTTCAAACCCAGGCCTTAGAGGGATCAGCAGCACACTGCTGAAAGGCGTAGTGCTACCCTGAGAGGCAGTTTGTTTTTCAGCGAGTTATTGTTAACTTCAAAAGTGTGAGCTGTCCCCGTTTCCTGTGCTTGCGGTGGCAGTGGGGTGGCTTCTCTTGTGCTCGCCCTCTTCTCTGGCTGCACGAAACCCTCAAAAATAACGAGCAAGCCCAAGGGAAACATGGCCGCACAAAAGGCGTGGGGGGAGCGTGGGGTAAAACACCACACTTAGTAAATTTGAATGCTGGCTGGAGCCAAGGGTATTTCTAGCTATATGCAAAGCAGACAGTTGCTAAGGCAGCAGCCTGCCAGGGCAGATGAACTGTGGCCCTGCTGCTCAGGCAAGGGCCTGGGATCCGGGGTTACACCATTGTTTAGTCCCAGTAATGGAGGCAGAGGGGTGTGTGTCACCCCCTCCCAGCAGGGCAGCAGACGCCTCAGTGGCGACAGGGTCCATAAAGGCTGGGGTACGCCAGCTTCTCAACCCCTTGTCTCCCAGGGAGCAAAATTCAGTTTTGCCTTCACATTTGAAAAAGCTGGCAGCAGCAATGGGTATCTTGGCCTACATAAGCCTTCACATGAAGTTTAAACATGAATTAATAGTTAATAATGCCATTTATTATCTGTGTTTCAAAGCTAGCCTTGAAAGTAAAAGGATCCCTTTTTAATGCATTGCGTAATTTGGAAAAAAAGCTCTAGAGAACAGTTTGTGTGTATTACTACAGAATATCAACTCAAGCTAGTTCTGTAGGTTTTTGACTAAAATACTCCTTTATCAAGGAAATTTTATGTACACTGACAATTCAACCCAGTGTCTTCAGATAGTATAGGAGTCTATGGGAGGAGATAGAGCACAGGAAGAGGGTAAGTTTAGACATGTCTTCTGCTCAGCAAAACCCTATTCCAACCTTATCCCAGTTTTCTCAGTTTGTCCCACCTGCTTTTGACAGAGGAATTACGAGGTCCCTGGGAGAAAGAAAAACGTGAGCAGAAGAGAGACAAACAGGAAGAATTATTTGTTCACAAGACCTGAGTATTAAGTCCACTTCTAATTAGTTGGGTTTTGAAATAAACAAACAGGATCCATGCTGTGGAGTGACTGCTGTCAAGGGGGCACAGGTCTCTCAGTTCACTTAACACAAACTTGCTGGGAGACCACCTCTGGGGAAAGCCAGGGCAATTACACCTCTTACTATTGATCAGACAGGTGGAAAGAGTTCTAAGACTGCTTTGCTTTCATATAACCTACATTTTACTTTTTTTTTTTTCCCATTGCTCTGTTAATGAAAACAAAAATTATCTTCATATGGCCATGTGTATTTCAACAACAGCCTCATCAGTTTTGGCGGAGATAAAAAATAACCCAGATTTTCCTCCATTCAAAACTCAGGTTATCTTGAAGACCTAGGTTGATCTTTTGTTTGTTTGTTTGTTTTTTTGGGGTTTTTTTTTGTTTTTTTGTAGCAACCCTAAAATGAGCACAGTCCCACTGAGGTCTGCAAAGTTTTACCAGCAGTTTCTGAGAGTAAATTAGGCCAATTATGCTCACCAAGAAAGCACTTTGTCACTTTATTAATTTAGAAATATTAGCTCTGACTGACTCAAAACATCCTAGTGTAGCACTTAATCCACTGTTTTATCTGTAGTATTTCACACACACACACACACACACACACACACACACACACACCCACACCTAAGAGGAAAGTGACTAGAAAATAGTTCATTTCTTGTTAGCCTTCTCTGGTTGAATTATGTTTCTTTAGTGTTCATAAGAAAACAGGAAAATTAAGTAATGCTAAGGGGCAAATAATCGTATATAGAAAAAGGGTAAGGTGATAACTCACCCTTAAGCAAGTTCACTTCATGCTTAGTATGCTGTCGTCTTCTTTCCTGTTTTCCACATTATAAAACTTTTGAGCAAAAGTTGTTTGTTTTTGTTTTTTTACTGTGGTCTAAATGAGCTGTTCTAGAAAAAAGGAGATGGAAAATATATGAAAAAAAAGTCTCAAGAGTTAATTTTTTTCTGGATTCATGTTTATTCAGGAAGAAGAATTAAACTGGGTAATTTCTTCTCATCTTGTTTTGGAAAGCAGGTCTGTCAAGGAGCTGTCTTTCTTTAGGCACTAAAAAATGCATCCATTGCGCCTCCAAATGTTTTAGTATCATCAAATCAATGGCACTGAAACTGTACCACATGAGGGGAAAAAATAAAGAATATCAAGCTCATGCACATATACCAGCAACTCCCATCTCTGGAATGGAAACTATATCCAAATGTCTTAGGAGAGAATTTAGCCCTAGGAAACTATTCAAGTTCATTGAAGCACAAATATTTCTTTTGTCTAAAGACAATGGGTTTTTTAAGGACTTGTAGAAAGCCCACATTTAAAGTTATCTATCCGTATCGACTTTGTTGTTCAGCATCTGGTTTGCAAGAGAAATTCATTTTCAACCTGCGTGATTGACTGCTTTTTGTTCCCTGAATATGAATACTGATTGTTACTTCTGAATGCTCCAAGTTTCCATCATAAGCCTAAAAGTTGTCTGACATAAATGAAAGGCTGGAATTAAACTAGATTATCTACAATATTGCAACGTTTACCCAATACAACGTTTCTGTCCCTCATTAAATAACAGGGATGAAAATCACCTGTTTTCTACAAAGCTAAATGGAATTTGGGATTATGGTTCATATGCATATAGACTGGTCAGTGAAAACAAAACAAAAAGCAGAGAATAATATGCATTTCCTGTTTGGTTTTTTTCTCCTCTTTCCACATCCCACAGCCCACCCCCAACAGACAAAAACTGCACTTGTAAGAAAGTCTGGTGGTTGCACTGCAAAAAACATTGGGTTTGGTGTAGCAGAATTGAAGCTTATAAGATGAGAAAAGGCCTGAATTTTCAATGCTCTACTGTTCATTAATAGCATCAGTGAAATGAGCATCTTGAAAAACAGCAAATTTATCATCTCCCCTCTGATACATGATCATGAACTGCTTTTTAAATTATTACTTACAAATCATATAAGCAAAGACACAGTTCAGTTCTTAATTAATAAGCTACTGGGTATTTGTGAACTACCTAAATAGCCTTAAGCTCCCATTTTTTTTTTACCATGCTTCCATGGTAAAAAAAACCCATGCCATTCACCCGAGAAGGGTGTGTGAGGAGCACTGAGTTTTATAAGGGTAGTTTGTTAAACTACTGAAGAGTCTGATATAACTGCTCAAGGCAGGCAAGCAAGGTCAAATTTGCCTTGAGCACTTCACCTGCAACACAGGAGACACCACTCAAGCATGCTTGGCTCTTACAGGCCAGCACCAGCCAGCCTGCACACCCATCGGCTGCCACAGACCCCGGCCTGACTTACGCGTGCAAGGCGTTTCTGCCCTCTCCTGGAAGGCAGCAATTCACAGGTCTCCTGTGGCGCTCATACCGTCAGCCTAGGAGAAAGGGATGTTACCTGAGAGATAGCATCTGTGTGTTTATCCAAAATACATAAAACTTCTTGAATAGAATACCTGCATCCTGATGTATTAGATAATAATCCTATTATATCTCTCAATACAAAACAGTATAATGTTTCTCTTATCTTTGTCAATGGGACAATCTATGAACTGATGCTTTGAAGCTGTGAGAAATTTCTGAACTATCTGACATGAAAAATATTTCTGACATATCCTGTATCATCAAGTTAGTAGCAGAATAGCAGCCCAATAAATATATGCCAGCTAGAACAGAAATATGGTTCTTGGTTAGAGGAAGGTTTGCAGATTAATGGACAGAATAGATTTAACATATTAAAAACACTCTGGAAAACTGAAAACCCTGCTCAGTTATCTCCCATACAGTTAGGCATAAAGCCATGACAACTGGAAGAATTAAATACTTGCAATTTTTGGAAAAGCAATAATTAGGACTAAAAGAGGAAGGCTGGGATATGCACTGCAGTGCATCCATAACTATTATTTGTTGTTTTGAAAGACTTTTTTTTCTGTTAGAGTGGAACCTGGGTGACAAATAGCCCAGAGCTGACCATCAGAAAAAATAACAAAAGAGAAGTTGCCACTGCCAAGGTACAGCTTCCCTGGACATGAGGCTTGGCAGAAATTCTGCAAGTTCATGGCCAGCATTTCACCACAGCGAGGTTCCATTTTCAGCACATTCCTCCTTCTCCACATCCGAGGATCGCACCAGCCTTGTGTACAAAGTCATCCGGAAACTGGCAACCTGGTTGCAAAGGTTTCTTCCTAACAAAGGTCAGGATTTACGTCATCTGTGACAAAGATTTGCAGTCCCTGAAAGAACTCCTTTGGAGAGGACTGCAACATGTTCATCCACACATAAGAACTGGGGACAGAGTAATAAGATCTTACGCAGGACGCAATGTGCAATCATCCATGTGCCATTTCCAGGAGAAAAATAAGTGAAGGCAATGTCACAATTATACAGGAGCTCATATGCTAGCTTCAATTGACAATGTTGCTGCTGTTCTGTGGAAAACGTCATAGCTTAGACATTAAAAGACCACAAGAGGACACTATGGTGCCACTTAAGGAACCTCTGCCTCGCTTGTAAAATGATGCATAACTGTATTTGATACGTGGAAAAGCCATTTCTACATGTCATCTTTAGAGGCTGAAATGTCTCCATGTCTGAGATTTCCACCCCTTGCCTAATCAGATTCTGTAAATTCAATTAAGAACTGAATCAAAAATTCTCTACTAGTTAAACATTGCAGTAATTTTCAGGGTGGGATTAAAATGATGAAAAATACTGTTCAGTGGTTTGTTGTGGTCTTGCCTACTTTCAAATTTTTTTTTGAGGGATCAGTTTTCAATTCAGATATGTTTTTATCATAGAGTTCTTATGGTCTATTTATTTTTTTAATAAAGGGCTCAGAGAAGAAACAGCACAGACCTAGATAAAGATTCTTTAGATGGTAAGTACAGGAGGACACTCAAAAAGTTAATCCAAATGGATTTTTCAAAGCTGTATTAAACTTTTTCCAAATGTTTGTATTCCAGACTAAAGGGACTTTATTTGATTTGTCTGCCAAAACCTATATTGGTTTCTGTTTTAATCTTTTTTGTTGTTGTTGTTTCTGAGCAATAACCCACAGGGGAGCTTGAATTCTTGCTTCCTGGGCCCTGTGCTTCTCTGTCATTGCAGAACTGACAAAACAAAAGCTTGATGAAAACAGTGAGACCAAGTTCTGAGAAAGGTCTTCAGAGAAAAGAACTTGCCCATTATATAGGGGAAAGAATCATCCTAGTGAAGTTCACAAAACAATTTGGGAGAAGCAACAGAGACAGAGCAAAATTAAGTGCCCCCTCACTTCAGTTCAGATCGTTAAGGCTAAAGCTGCAAATAGAAGCATCAGTATTTCTGTGATGTGGCTTAAGCTAAATGTTGAACATTGTTCACTTAGCGCTTTTTTTTTTTCTCTCTCCACTATTTCATGACAGAAACAGCTGAGCCACAGCTCTCTAAGGGTACAGCTTTAGGGAAGAAGGGTTGTTTGTTGCTTGTGCTTTGCAAGAAAAGATTTCACAGGGTGCAGTAATGTCTCAAACAATACATGCATCGGGAAAAGAATTGCCAACTTTGCAATTTGACTGCCAGGAAGTGAAACCAGCTACGAACAGTTAATCTGGTAACACTGGACCAAGTGACTGAGAGGTTCTAGCTCAGTCACTGAAAATCCTGGATATCTGTGGAATGCAGAAATGGGGAAAAAATGCTTCTCATCACCACAAACTGCTTTTCCTCTGACAGAAATTACATAGTGAATTAAAAATTAAATATGAATGCTAGTAAAAGCTTTTCCATTTCTCTGTTTCAATAAGATAAAAAAGGTAAATGATAGGAACACCAGACACTCACTACCATCTTAAGTTGTTCTATCTCAATGTCAGGTTTGTATGCAAGAAAAGAGGGAAAAAATCAAGAACAGATATATATATACTTAAAAATAAAGATCTTGAAACACTGGATCAAGCATTCCAAAACACTCCTAGAAGGGTCATCCAGCATCACAGTCTGTCATGAAAATAGTTCTCTGGGCCTGTGAGTGAAACCCAACAAATCTTTAACAGCAAATGAGAGCCAGTGCTAGTGGGAAGATTTTTCTGGGTTTGTTGTTATGTTTTTGTTTTGTTTTGTTTTGTTTTTTTAGTTTAGACATGTTGTATTTACAACATGTGAAGCAATTTGATCATTTCCATAGCTATAAATCTAAAGAAGAGCAAACAGAGGAGCTGCTGCTTTCAATAGCAGATGGAAATTGCGGCTTCTGCAATCTCACTCTGCTTTTCAGCTCCTCCCCTCCACTAGCACTGGACATGGTTAACCCAATCACTGACACCATCAGCACAAAACCCATTGCTTGAGGAAGACGTTTTCAGCTAGATAATCTCCCTGAAACAGCTTCTCCCAGTTACAAACACACCAGTGCTGTCACAAGGGACAGAGGCGACAGCACACAGTGAAGAACAGGGTAGGTTCAGCTGATACTGGCGTAAACTGCAATGACACTGCACATTACTCCAGAAGGTGATGGAGATGCTATAATGACACACAGCTTTTCAAAGTTGACGCTGTGGTGCATGTGTCTGCTGAACCTTTTAAGATCACACAGAAGTTAATAAACATATTTATATAGGTCACTAGACAAGGCATGATGTTTACTGACCTTGAAACAGAAATAAGCAGGCATATTGCTTAAGAAGGAACGCGGCTGTTAAGCATTGGCACAGTTCAGTAGTCCATATCCCACATAAAACAAGCAGAAGTCCTTTTGTGGTCTGAACAAGTCACCTATTGCAGTTAGATATCATAACTGAACTACTCCGATTTTACATAACAGATCAGCAGCATGTTACACCAGCAATAGACTTTTTGGACTTGGTTTCTAGCATTGGCACTTAACCAGATGAAACAATGGAGAATTGAAGTTGTTTATTTCTGTGGATACTACAGCCCATTAGTCTGGAAAAGGATAGTACTTGGGAAAGGGCACTGACATTAGCTTTTTAGAATCAAATCAATAGTCTGCATTGACATTATGTCTGTAGTTTTTGGCTGTTCATATCACGCAGGTGAAAGCATGACTCTTGGATTGTTAAAGGTGCCTTGAAGTTTGCATCTTAGAAAATCAGCCTGAAGTACTGCATAGTACATCAACTTTGAGATTCACAGAAATAGTAATAACTACTTTCAGAACTCGTGTTAATACAACTTGTTGTTTAGAAGAGGTAAGCAATGACTTTTATTCTTTCATCTGGCAGCCAACAAAGCTTGTATCTCAGTTATATCTGATACTTCAAATGATACAACTAGCCATAATAGAATCTGTCTGTTGAGCTAGCAGGCATTTCCAATTATCAATGCAAATTGTTCTTATTAACTGGTGCAGGGAAAAAGCATTTAATTTCTGGATGAATCATCCCCTCCATTGGGAAGCATAAATCAGAATGCAATTATTTTTATGCTTGAGCTGTTGGAAATGCAGTGTTGTGGCTGCTACTACAAGCTACTCTCAGTAGTATTGGAGACACCAGCACTAAGACTTGAAGGGTCACTAGTTTTACTGACAGCAGTCTCAGCCATATCTTACAGGATTTTACTTTTGAAAATGTATTCTAATGAGATGTCTTTCTACCATGTTTCAAACTGCATTATATTAATCATTTAAGAAAAATAAACTGCATCTATTAGATAAGCTAGATACCATCTGCACAATCACTGCACGATGAACAAGATTCCACTTCTTGTTTGATTTTTTGCATTCTGATGCTGGTTTCACACAAGCAGCTTATTTGAAGTGTTCTGAATTACTGTCGTAACTAGTAATGGAAAAAGGGACTTCTAGATTATTACACATTTGAGAGAAGTGCTGTGAAGTAGAGTTTATCCTAACTTTGGTGCAGGCAACCTGTCTGGTTCCATATAAACCTTTTTCCCTATGACTTGCCTAGCCTGAGCAAGTGATTTGCTGCACTGTCATCATGGACTCACTGTAATGGCAGAGAAATCCATGTTCCCTTTTCATGGGCACTGCTCTACACATTAGGTAGTATCTGAGGGAAGATGAGACTGGCTGTCTACATTCCAGGATGCTGTAGGGTCAAACCTACCTGACATACTCATGCCTGCCATGGAGGAGGCTACCTTCCCTGTGAGAAGCAGATGAAGCCCTCGTGATACCCTGGTCTTCCTTCTGCAGCAGAGCTGCATGGTTCTTTCAGGGCTTCTTGGAGTTTTGAACATTCACATTGTTTTGTGAGATTACACCAGTACCTATGCACAGTTTTAAATAACATTTTATTTAAATCTCATGTATATGTTTTGCCATAAAGTTGCAAATTATTCATTTGCACAAAGCAGTCAAATTAAATGCAATACACTACAGATAAATCAAGAAAACCTCCAACTATCCATAGTAGAGTGCAATCAGTACTTTAAAATTATTATGAATCCATGCTGTAGTATGGGCGGGAAAAATACCAAACAAACAAGCAGTAAAGTGACAACACATTAGAAAGAAAAAGTCTGGAAGGCATAAGGAAACCTCTTATTTTTCAAATGTGTAATGAAGTCAGTATCACAATATCAGTTCTGTGAAGACAGACCATGGATGTCAGTTTTCCAGTGGCTTATGAAACTTTTAACAGAACTTTTAACTGGTGAGAAGTAAATATTTGTTCTATTGAATTAATCATTTTACTAGTAAAACAAGTTCTGATGACAGTGAAGCAGTATTGGGAAGGCAAGACATATGAGTAATTCACCATTGTAGATACATAACTAGGATTGGCATTCAGTGAGAAATTGTTCTTAAAAACTTGGCTTGTATGCATCTAGCTTATTAAAAGTGATTTCTAAATAATTCATTAAGTAGTAGTAATATATTCAGAATATACTTATCAAAGAGACCACCTTATCATAAGAATTAATGAAGCTTCATTTTGAAGCAATAAATCTTCCAGAAACCCTGCTTGTAAATGGAATGCAGAAATGAATGGCAGGAACAGTCTCAAGTGACTCTAGAAAAAACTGACCTGCTGTTTCCATTCTATTAATGCTTAACCTTGTATTTCAGTTATTAAACACTATGTGTGTTTACAAATGCTGTCCTTAGATAAATTACAGGACTTTTTATTTGTACTAAGGCTAAATTCCATTGATACCAGTAAATAAAAGCACCTAGCATGGGATTTAGAAAAAAAAAATCACAATTAAGAACAAGTATCATGAGAAGGCATTTACAAAGATGTAGTGTTGCAACCCTACAATTTTGTCATGAATCTCATGACACTGATGAACATTCCAGATCTGAGTCATATTAGCCTATCAAGAGAAGACTTGTTGCAAGATATGTGTATATCTGAATGTATGTATAACAGTAGATTCTAACCTCACATACCTTGTCTTCTAAGATGTCTTTCTAATCTCATGCCTATGCATCCTTTGACAAGAGTCTGATTTTAGCAGGCTAGAATAAAAATGAAGTAATAAAACCTGTTATTGATAAGGATCATTGTTTAAATGTGAAAAATATTTCCACAAAGCTATGGAACATGCTAACAAAATTTGTATTCAAATACTAATTTTATACTTTTCAGATTGCGATAAAAATATCAGAATAAGATCTCACCCTCTGTGTAGCCAGAATTCCTGCTTTCTCCTGACTTATTCTTGCTCCCAGATCCATGAACATGCAGCAAACAGCAGTCCCCAAATTATAGAAAAGTGTCTACAGTATTGCCTAGTCACCTATACCTGAATGTACTAACTCCACCCTTCAGTAACTCTCCCGTTGTCCGTTGTCCTGATCAGGTTCAAAAATAAGAGTTTAATACTGCAGAATGGATCCTGAAACCAGTGGTGGGCACAACATCTGAATTGAAATAGTCATTTATATTTAAAAAAAACAAACAAACAAACAAAAAAAACCCAACCAGAAACCCCACAAACAAGCAAATGGAAAAAAAACCACAAAACCCAAACCAAACAAATACACACACACACACACACACACACACACACACACACACACACACACACAAAAACCCAAACAACACAACAAAACAAAACCCACAGAAATCTCACTTCTATGTATCCCAGGGAGTGGTCATCTCTGAGTCAGCCATCAAATGATGATGATTAAATTTGTAAGATTTAATAAGAAGTAATATCCGAAAAGATCTCAGCACACTTGTCTTAATCATTTTATCTAGTTTTTCTGTGGAATGGCTGATTCTGGATTCCTGTGTTTATACAAAGTGCCACAATATGTGTACCAAAACCATCAATATTAAAGAATTTATTCATTAGATGTTAGTGCTTTTTTACTCAACAGTGTTGGTCCTGGTTTTGCCATGATGACACAGAATTTATAAATTCAAATCCTAAATACGTCTGCTACAAAATTTAAAATCTACATTTTTTCAAGTATGCAGGTGAATTTATGGAAACTAAAAAAAAAAAAATAGCATAGCTTTACATTAACAACCCCCCCTAAAGATAGCTAGTTGAGTAGCAGATTATTCCATGCACCACTCTCTAGACTTGAATTAAATTCCAGCTTAAATACCGAATTCAAATATTAAATATGATACAACTGCAAGTGTTAGACTAAAAGGTTGTGCCACAGAAGGAAATCCAAAGGACTTGTTTGTCTGAAGCTGATGATTATGTAGGTTGAGGCGACAGGAATTTTGTACTTCTTCTTGCAGAATTTCACTTTCACCTACATCCATTAGTCCGCTAATGTTCCGCACCTAGAAAAATTCATAAGGTTGCCCCTGAAAGCCAGACTGGCACAAGAACAAAAAGCCTTATGCAGCTAGCAAATTCAATTCTATTTGAAGTGAACCTACCCAAACTGTGTTACAAAAACAGGTCTGAATGTGAGGAACTCAATATCATTATCCTAATGTCTGCATTCCTATGAACACTTCTCAGAATTCAGTACAGATACACTACAGTATCCATTAGTTACCATTTAGGGGGTCCTTATTCTCTCTCTTTCCTTCTTTCACCCTTCTGGATTAGCTTCTATTATTTACACTTAGAGCTCATTGTGATCTAGTTATTACGTTTATGGCTTGTTAGTGATCTGGTTATGGCAGGAGCCTTTTGGATATCAGCCGTATCCCATGACAAGAATTAAACTGATTTGCAGGAGTCAGCATTCCTTACTGCACCAGCAAACACAGCCACACTGTGACATTGGTACATCCACAGTTTCTCCAAACCATGAAGTGATTCTATTTAGAAGTCAGTGATGTGTACTTAGCAGATTACCAAAGAGAAAAAGTTCCAAAGAGCTCTGCCCGCTCTCACTCTCCTCCTTTTATTCTGCTAACACTCTCCTGCCACCTTTGTTCCTAGCTCAGCAGTTGGAATCATTCTTTATGTGTTTACATTGCCTTATAGCACAACTGAGGAGGAAAAAAAAAGCAAGCAGCAAGGCACCAACAGATCCTCTCTCCCTCTTAGTATGAATCAAGATTCAGTTCAGTTTTACATCTTACATTTTCCACTTCCCTGAAGACACGGAGAAAGTTCTCCCTTAAGACTCCTTTCAGTTCATTTTCATTCCATCCTCTTCTAAGAAGCTCCTCAATCAAAGAAGGGTATTTAGAAACATCTTCCAGTCCCTCAGGGAAACTGTTGGTAAGAGGTACACAAGAACATTCAACACACATTACTGAAAAAATGTGGAAAAAGATTTAAAATTAATCTTTTGCACATATTCACTTTTGGAGGGACCTCACTTTGTACCCAGTTCTTCCTCTGAGAAGTTAAAAAAACAGGAATTCAACTGACATAAACAGAAGCAGGACTGGGACACAGTGAAAAGCTTTTTCTGCAGAGGATCCCATTAGCAGGACAAAACTGTGTATTCTGGAATAAAGATACATTTGTATATAGGCAGAAAACCAGCATGGAGGAGATTAAAACAAAACAAAGTAAAAACACCCCACAACAACAAATGAATCATTTATTAATTAATCCTCTCTTTAGACATGGCTTTTAAAGTAAGAAGAAACAGCTGTTTGGAGTTGGTGGTCACTTGTGTAACTGAGGACAAATGGGAACCTGTAAACATGTGATGAACTAAGGAGCTGTAGGCAATTCTATGTACTCCGTTGCTTACAAAATCATTTTTTCCAAATAAAATACAATTAGAATAATAAAATTGTTTTGAATTCAGAAGTTCAGTCAGTGAAAAGAAAGCTATTCAGAACCATCTGCTGAAGAAATTGCAGGAAGTTGACCTACGTCTTGTGCTAATCCTTAACAGAATAAAAAAGATTTAGAAGAAGATGCAAAACCTGCATTAAACAGCTATTTAAAATAATATTTCCATGACTCTTTGACATTCTTTTGAGATAATAAATATTTTCTCATATTCTTATTTTCTGTGGAAATGTGGTAATAAGCACCTCTCAATTAATTTTGCCATTACTTTCTACCAGAATTTAGAACCTTTAAAACACCAGCACCAATTTAACTGGTGCTCTTTGTGAAAATACACACAATAAAATGTGTCCTTTTGTTGCAAACGGTTTTTATTTTGGAGATTATCTTTTTAGAGCTGTGATTATCTTTTTAGATTATATTTTTAGCTATTTATTTATTTTTTGGATTATATTTTTAAAGCTAACTCTTGTGGGAGCTGACACACTGTTTTTGTGGTACTACTTTACAGCCATGAGTCTGACTGTGACTTTCATACCCCCAAAAAATCAAGATCCAACAGAAAGATAAAAAAGCAGAAAATGCTTTAAGGTTATCCCAGCAAATGCCACCCAATCTGCATATATTTCCTGTGCTGTAACAACACTAGCCCAGAAGTGAGCAGGAGAGGTCATGCTGTGGGCTGTTCACCATGCTCTGCTTGCCTCAAATTCCTCCCAAGCCTCACTTTGGCCTTTCCCCACCAGAAAGTAATTGTGGAGGAAAATTTTGAAGCCTGTCCCTGGGCTAACTCATTTACCAGATAAAAGTCTTAGAACTTTTCTGTCATTCATAGAATCCTAGAATGTCGCATTTGGTTTCTGGAGGAAAACACCCTCTCCCCCTGCTTTTACATGCACAAACCACTGACTAGAACACATGGTGGCAGAGTTCACAGGGTGTTAGAACCAGTTTCCACATTTGTAGCACTGTTCTGAAAAGGTGTCACTGTTCCCTTCTTTCATAAATCTTAACAACTTGCTACAACTCTTCTAGTCTGCTTTCTTTTTTCCCCCAAAAAAGGAATCAAAACCTTCCTAATTTAAGAAGCAGATGACAATGTGTGTGCAATTTTACTAACCGTTCCACACCGTCGTAGTCACCACCAATTCCTATTGATTCTGAACCTGCAATTTGCTTTATGTGGTCAAAATGGTCTGAAAGGGAATGTCAAAAAAACCCAATAACTAATCATGCATTGAGAAGAAATAATACAGTTCAGAGATATTGGCACTAGGCAACTGTTCTCCTTAATCATAGATTCTTAATCAAATCCTTTAGAAAAAAAGTTAGACATCCTGATACTACAGGTTAAAATTTCATAATGCAGTTGGCATATTCTGGGAGTTTACTGATGCTTAACCAGAAGTTATCTGTTGTTAAGCACATGAAGCAGCAATCTTCAAAATAGCAGCTACACTAATGAGGATATATGTGTAAATCAGGAAAAAGACATGATCATCTCAGCACAGTCATTCCCAACAAGAAGCACATACATACGAACAGACTTTTCATTACCTATTATATACCTCTGTTTTCCACTCTTAATTACAAAGGTTTAAGTTGCTTTCCAGAAAGTAACAAATACTTTGATATTAATGGTTCTTGGCTCCATTTGGGAGCATCATATCCTCCAGCCACACACCTTGTACCTTTTATTATTGTTTAATTAATATTAGCTCCAAAAATACCTAGAGCTGAGGCAAGTTGCGGAAGGGAATAAACATGCAGCATAATTTACATTGATTGCAAACATGACACAGACACCAGGAAATTCATAGGTCCACCCACAAAAACTGCAGTATATTATTTTCAAACCTGCAAGAGTAGAAATATTAACAACTTTACTGCCACAGGCCAGTACATCTGCATTGAAAGTCACCATGATAATTCCCTTGTTCTTTTTCTGAAAGATATGAAGAGATAGATAATGAGTGGACACCTGCGTGTCCTGCAAACCTCATGGGCATCTCACATGGATCCTTCTACATATAACCCTTAGTAAGTATCACAATATTCTGTAAGCCAAAGCTCAGGTAACAACATATGGCTTTGTCTTTCTGTCCTTTACCCTGGATTCATTATGCTTTCATGTAGCCTGAATCAACAGCTCAGCGTCTGCATCAAACAAACTCAACCAGAATTTTTAAGCATTTGCAAATACTTCCTTTCTGTAGCTAAAGACATTTTCTGTAGCCAAAGATACACAGCACAAAGAAAATGTTGCAGAAGCAAATATCTCAGAACTTACTGCTCAGGGATCTGCTTATCAATCAAATTCAGATATGAGAACACTACAACTTGAACACACAAATTTTGCTTCAGACCAGCCAAACATTGTCATTAAAACAAAAAAAAAAGAAAACCAACCAACCAAAAAAAAAAAAAAAAAAAAGCCCAAACCAAAAACTGTGTCACTCACCAGTTGCTGGAGGATATCATCAGGAACATTTCTTGAGTGATTACAAATAGCGAATGCTGAGGAATGGCTGAAAATTACTGGTGCTTTTGAGATATTCAGTGCAGCTTTTGCTGTGGAATATGAAGTATGAGATAAATCTATCAGCATACCCAGGCGATTCATCTCCTTTACCACTTCCTAAAAGAGATTTATAGACAACACTGTCAGTACTAAGTTGCTTTAAAGGAAACTGCTTAGCTGATACATGCAAACAGATAAATTCTGCAGCTGTCAGCTAGTCATATACATGCTATGCCTTTGTGAATTTCTATTTACCTATTAATTTAATAGTAATTTATTCAGTCACAATTAACTAGCACACCACTACATACTCAAAACTTAGAAAGCATAGTCAATCTAAGATAAATTATTTGAACCGTTATTCACATCTCACTACTTCTGTATATTAATTCATACATCTGATCTGTATTAAAACAATTGTTATAATTCAATCTAGCACTTCTTTTACCCTAAGGAATATCACAGGGAATTTGGTTTGACTGAACCCTGATCACATCTTGACTATCAAGAACTTTCAGTAAATAATTTTTAATGACAAATTGCTTTTGAAAAGGTAAGGCCAGAAGCTGTTAGTTGCATGAGGGATTGCTTAGAATAACATTTGAAAGAGTTCCTTACTTGGCCAAATGCAGTCAGACCAATAACACGAGGATAAAAGTTGTGTATTCCTTTAGATGAGGATTCAGACCTTAAGTATGGGAGTGAGAGAATAGAAACATATTATTGTGGAGCCAACATCAGCAACTGAAGCTTCTTATGCTATACACAATAAAAAATATGAGTTCTTACAAAGAACTGCTGCTGAGTTCTTACAAAGAATTTAGCCTCTTTTAACTATATCCCATGCATTTTACTACTTTTACTACTTTTTATCTTTTTTTTTTTTTTTTTTTTTTGTGGCCTGTCTTGCCCTATGTAACTTCCCTTTTCAAGTGAAGGGGATAGCGATTTTACTGTCTTTGTGTTGTTACCATGATTTAAAAGTTCCCCAATCATTATCATAACAAGCACTACATAACAGATCCTACAGTCTCCCACTTGACACATGGTGAATGATTTACCCCAAAAGCCTATCATCCTTGACTTGCTTCAGAGTCTTTCAGAGATTAACTCTGTGTCTGTATCCATATTTTCCCCATGTAGGAGCTGCCACCACTTTGCATAAAAACATTCATAAAAACATGCACATTAGTTACCAAGGTGTATTGCAAGTATGTGTTAAAGTCATGTAACGAACACCCAGGTCATAATACATCCTCAGTGTTGCCAAACTGCTGTCAATGGAGTGACCACCTTCTATTCCAATCAAACACGCAATCTTTCGACTGTCAGAGATACCTGGAAAGAAAGAACGGAAGATAATTCTGAAGTAATGACCAAGAAGAAGCCAGCACTACTGAGCAACAATGGGCATTGCTAATGGCAAGCCGTAATACTGACATTTTCATAGAACAGATCATACTGGTGCATGTTTATACAGCAAATTTTCTCATGACTGCAGTGGGCCAGGGCTATGCACTGAGTCAGTCATTGTGGTTTACCAGAAAAACTGAAGTTAGTCTTCAAACCAGGATAGCTTGCCTTCTTGCAGCTCTCTCTTCTGCACATGCAACTCCATTAAAAACAAACAAACAAACAAACAAAACAACCTGTTAAGAGAAACAATATCACCTTGGGAAGTCGTCACAAACTCAAGCTCTTCATAGCTATTACACATCCTCTTGACAACATCAATTTGCTCTAAGGTCAGACGCACAGCATCCTTGTTCTGAGCGCTGCAAAGAACATACACGGACCAAAACTGCAAGAGACAATTGACAAGTGAAACAAGTAACTGGTATTTCACCTTGGAAACTTCCATTTGCTAATAGTGAAGTTCATAAGCACAGACCAAAATAATATCCTACAGTTTACAAGCGAATTGCCTCTATAGTTTTTCCCCAAAAAGGGTTATGATGCAAGGCAAAAGCATCCACTCCAAACATGATTAAAGCCTCCTGGCACCCTCAGCTTTTCCACAGTACATTCAGGAAAGTGGATATAAGTTTACATTAATCTATTTTTCACCAAAAAAAAATGCCTCTGTTTTGATTAAGGGTACTTGGATTGTAAAATACAAACGTCTGAAACACAAATGTAATGGAAAAGTATCTGTGGCTTTTCCATTTCTTTTTGTTGTTGTTGTTGTTGTTTCTTTTTCAACAGAAAGAGACAAAAACAAGGCCAGAAGTTGGGTGGGTTTTTTTTTTTTGATTGAGAAGAAGAAAAATGTAAAAATATATTCTTAGACTCACTACCATGGCAGTACATACCTGAGCTCCCACATAACCAGCCTGAAGTTTTGCAAGGTTTGTGTGGGTCTTGTTGAGTTCTCTTAAGTTAATTCTACTGAGTTTATTTTGGTAAAATATTCTCAGCTGCAGTACAAAGTCATTGTGGCTGGAATTTAAAAAAAAATAGGGCTTGTGATAGAAATCAGTTGTTTCCCTTCTAACACAAACGTAATTTCATCCATCATTCATAGTTCATTATACCACTGATTGCCAATAATCCTTATATGCAGTAGCATACACTTAAAAGTCTCACATATTTTGCAAAGAAGCTTTATTTCTTATGAGAGCAAGAAACTTGTTTTTGCTTCTCCCATTTTTATAGCCATTGTCCATTTATTTTTCTTGCTATAATTTCTGAAGGAATGAAAGAACCAAGAATAGCCATCACGCTCTTTAGAAGCAAGTACTTGTGGTAGAATAACTACTGTTTGTGTTCTCAGGTCAAAATACGCTCACCACTGGCATAATTCCTTTGAGTCGTAAGTGTGCCCTTTCAAGGTATGATGCCTACTATCTAGACCTGCACAGAAGTAATTGCTAATGAAAGATGACATTAAATTATGGAAAGTAGACAAGGACATTTTGTGAAGGGAAACAATAATTACTTGGTGAAACCTGACTAGAAAATCACAAATGCAGAATATCCTGATCCTATAGTAAGTATCTTCTGAACCAAAATTCCCTGTGGATAAATCACTGCAACAGGAACTGCTATGTGCTAGTAACAGTTACTCTCTACTAATCCAAACATACTTCAGCATTTCTTCCTCACTTGTCAATATTGACAGAAAATTTAGCTGAACATATTTGATATACCCATCAATTAACCGTGCATCTTGCATCAGCTCGACAGCTCGCTCTCTCATCGATTTCTCACCGCTGACCAGCACAGGGGCAGAGAAGAACCACAGCAGCCACAGCAACTTTGTTGCACTTCTGTTCTTTTCCATTTTTCAGCTTGCTAAAGCAAAGAAATACCACAATTACTTGCTAATGACAATAAAGCAGCAAAATTTCTAGTCTGGGGAGGTTGTAGGCTTAATAGTATAGAGAGAGCTGAAGCGCTTCTCTTTCTGGTAAGGCTGAGGTGAATTCCACAGGACTCAAAATGCATGCAGGCAAAAATGAAGATCCAATATATACAGGATACCAGAGGAGCTGTTGCACTAAGAAAATTAATAACCCCTACACAAAAAAACCCCCATAAGGAATGGCATAGAAAATATTTATGACATACAGAGTTCTAATGCTACATTCAGGAAAGTACTCTAGAAATAGATTTGTACTTCAAGGATACCTCGCAGTCTCTGTTCTCATTCACTAACAACAGAAGTGGTTGGTTCCAAGTTCCATTTTCTGTACATAATTTAAGACTCTTGTTTTTCACTAGGCCCTTAGGACAATATGGAAATCAGTTTACATCACAAGTCTGGGTTTCCTCATGGGAATGGTTTTTAGCAACCTGGTCTAGTGGAAAGTGTCCCTGCCCATGGCAGGAGTGTTGGAACCTGATAATATTTAAGGTTCTTTCCAACCCATACCAGGCTATGACTCTATTTTAGTTAACCTCATGCAGAAAAATGGAAGGTGCTATGCAGAGGGGATGTAAAGTAAAGCAAGCTGAACAGCCTGCTACTTCTCTTGCCAAGGTCCTCTCCCCCAGCCTGGGGTGCGTAAAGCCGAGCTCACCATTATCCCTCATGGGACAAACCCAGAGGCAGTCTCATGGTGCTGCTCCAGGAACTGAAATGCATCTCTCCAGTGCTGAGTTAGGCACCACAGCTGAGCCTCCCACAGACCACAAGGCTGCCCCAAAGAAATATTGTGTAACAGTACATGGGACAACTTGCACCATGAGAAAGTTTTATTCCTTACAGCTCCACTCCAGCTACACAAAACATTGCAGGCGTGCAACATACAAACACACATGTAAGAAATAAAAAGAAAAGTGCAAAATGCAGCTCTATCTCCTCTGTTACACGCCAGAGTCAAGGTGTCTTTCTCCCTTGGCATCCATCCTAAATGCCTTTCATCCTCACCATGCTTCTGCACACAGAATAAGCACAGCAGTTTTGGGGCATCAAACTCAGAAAAGCCATCGGCCCAGAGCCCAGGACAAACAACGTCAGTCCCCACAGAGCTGCAGTGGGCTCAGTGTGAGTGTCTGCAGACATGCACCACAGCAATAAAGCTTTGCTACTTCACGCTCGTCAGCTTCTGCCATTGGTTTACATTCTCCAAGCTCTAAATAAACAGCTAGGAAGTTGTAGTCAATAAAAGATGAATGCTGTGAGAACACCCACTGCACTGAGCGCTCCCACATTGGGGAGGACAGAGCTGGAGTGAAGCAGGATGGCCATGTGTGCCATATAAGGATTAAACAAGGAGGGGGTTGAACTTTTAAAATAGATACACTTTAATGGGAAGTTTCACAGTAAAAAAGGGAAAGGTTTTCTGTATGCTTCTATCATTTGCCATCTTCAGAAGAATGGTCATGCTGCCTGGCCTCTCTTCAGGCAGGAAAGAGCTCAGTGCAGAAGGTTCAGTAAACAGCTGCTACTTAAGTGCAGCAAATTTCTTATGAATAGCATTCCTTTCATCCCACTTAAAGTCCTTATTCTTTATTAAAACACTTTATGACAGCCATTACATTAATACTGATTTTTTTTTTCAATTTTAGTACCAAATCAAATATAAAAATTATCATGAAATAGAGCTCACAGCTCAACAAAATCACATATCCTGAAAAAAATTAAGAAGGTTCATCCCCCAGTCTAGGCCAGTTATGCTGAGATGTCATGTAGTTAATACTAGCATAGCTCTGAATTACTCCCTCATATCACAGCAGCAGCTTAGCTGCAACAGCATAGACAACAGAAGGTGACCAGGACCCTAGCTGAAAACTTCCTTGCTAAACACTGGTAGAATTATGGACTCTCCCTATTCCTTAAATAATAATTAATTAGTAACACATAAATATTAAGCTTACTTTTATGGGCAGAACACATACATCATAATATGAAGTATGTTTTAAAGAAAGGATACATATCCCTTTGAAATTCACATTGTCGTTAAGACAGTCTTTCGGAAATCTTCCTCAATTTTTGCTTTAAATTGTTTCTGCCATCACCAGCCCTGAATTATGTGAGGTTTATCTGTTCTCCTACTTAGAAACTTCCTTAGTGCTGTATTACAATTTATAATTTCCAGCCTGCTACTCCTTCCCTGCCTGTGCAAAAGCACAATGAAGTGTCAGTAAGCACTGAGAAAACATGGTACTGTTAAACTTACTGCTTAAAACAGGGATAAAAGGGAATAAATACAATAATGGTTAGAAGGCATTTCAGGATCTCTAGGGAAGAGAAAGGAAGAAGCAGGATAGCTCGTGCCAAACTTCCTGGAAAATAGGAACCCAATGGGGGTACAGTACTTCCATATATAGAGAAGCTTACTCTTGGCTTCCAGCTTTGAATTTAAATGCATCTTTGGGTATTTTACATGCTATCCACCATGATGAAGACTGCAAATTTTTCAGATGCAATATAATCTCAGCTGGCATTAATTATTTGCAACTGGACTATGGGAGATTCATTGCTTTCTCATTTTAAACAATTCCATAACAAATTTTATTTTTACAGATAAAAATGATGCTTCTACTCCAGTGAGATTTCTCATAGCTTCCCTCAAGAAAAGGAGAACTGATTAATTTCTTTCCTTTTAGATTCTCATCCTTTACTTCATCATGGGGTTTTTCTCTGTCCAGAGTTTTTGACTTTCTGACAAATTCAAATTGCTGAATTCAGTAATTTTGAAATAAAACAGGAGCTCTTCCATTGCTATGCTTTTTTTGTTGTTGTTGGTTTTTTTTAAATCCAACTACTAATGGTGTTTTTTACTCAGAAATTCTAACTTACTGAAATCCTTTGAACTTCAAGACAGATATGCTTTACAGCATAATTTCCTAAAGACAGAGCAGACTAGAACAGCCTGACAACTACTTCTGTAGCACTGTTGCAGACCACGTATTATCAGGCTAAATAATGTCCATCTTAGGAATACTGACCTCGGTGAAGGGCTGGGCAGGAGTGTCTGGGGCAGGGAGTCGGGCAGCTGGTTGTTAATGTGCTGTTGGTTGTTAATGTGCTGTTGGTTGTTAATGTGCTGTTGGTTGTTAATGTGCTGTCTTCCCTCTCTCCCGTCTGGCAATAGCGCCTTCCTGGAATGCAGAGCAGAAGCCACTGAACAGCACATACAGGCTTGAGTAAACAACTGCTCCACACCATATGGGCCACCACAGATTTCAAAGCTATGGACAGGACAATATCTGACAGGGATGCCTTTCTTCCTTGTCACCCATTTAGCCCCTCTACCCCACGCTCCTGCCACTTGGTTAGCATGTGCTCTTCTCCATGCCAGGATCAGTGCAAGCCATGCCCCCTCCAGTCCCTATTCCAAACAGACTCCTTCATACTGGCAAAGGTTTGCCCAGCGCCAAAATATTTCTAATATTCTTGAAATGGTTGGATACTGCTTTCAAAAAACAATACTACAAAATAAGGAGAGAAACTGAAAAATGTCACAAGGATGAGCATTCTGAGCATTAACAACCGAGTTTCACCTAACGGATGCAGCCTGTGGAAATACTGTTCTTATAGGAGGTAATAAACTTGGCTTCAGCACAAGCAAGCCTGAGTAGCTTTACCACAGTGTTTACCTGCCGCCCCCTCACAGCTGGGCTAAGCTGCATATTTGGCTAAGAAATCTCAGTAGAGATGGTCATGAACAGTTTTTAAAAGAGAGCATTTTCAAACACATCATGGGCTTTTTGTGTGTGTGTTGTGAGCTACCCATATTTTTCCAGTCTAAAAGTCAGTGCTTTGTTTCCTTCAGGCCATCGCATGCAAATGAAAGATTTTGAGGAACAGCGTTTGCTGGAAACACACTCATCCTTTCCTATGATGGGATTGCTGTTGTACATAAATCTTTCATCCATACACATGCATCAGAAACTTACATGCATCGTGAGACCCAAAAACTTCAGTGAAACAGAACTACAGAATTGCAAACAAGAGTGATCAGAAGTTGATTCTTTTTTTGTTTTGTGGTAACCACAGAGATTGCCCTCAAATGTCAAAGTACAAACACAGACTTACATCTTTACCACAAATGCAGATTTTGTTACCAGAGTGAAAAAACCCCTTGTATCTCTAATCTAAAAAGGTTACATGTGTTTGTAGCAGCTCAGCATGTTTCGTGACATCCTTACAAACGAAAGGTTAAAAAAATGCCAAAGACTCATTCTGGCAAGCTGGTAACACAAAGGCAAGTAAGTTTCTGCAGGCACTTTTTAGTTTCAAATTCCTCAAACTAAAATATAGATCAGATCTGCAACCTGTATGTCTAGAACTCTGCCAGATCCTAACAAAACTACTCTAAAGGGAACACAAAGGTTTTATAACTTATTATGTACTCTGTGACATAGTACAGTGTAATTGCTATTCCACATGTCCACATCCTTTGTCAGTTTCAAAATGCTTAATAAAAAAGTAGCAAAGTCTTGTTCACACAGCAACACTGTTCTAATGCTATAAAAACTGCTATACATTATAAATTTTTGTCCAAATATTTACTGTTTTTCCATCAACATGGAATCCTTAGTGATTTTTGGGAAGATTTGTAATCAGGAAGCATACCCACATGCTCTTCAAGTGGTATGACCACTAACAGGAATTATCTACTAATTTCCTATAGCTTTTGTTTACAAAAGTACCTCCTAGGTTTCATGCCAAATATTCTTTATACTTTCACTGTAAGACTCATTTGCTTTTGATGCTGTTTAGGTAAAAAAAAAAAAAAAAAGACAAAAAAAAAAAGACAAATAAATGTATCATCATCCAAAAAATCATTTCTTCAAAATATAAGGAGTATGTCAAGCACTACACAAAATTAAGAACATGGTATATTGGGCACCATTATTTAAACTACATTTAAAATACAAAAGCCCCACAACTTTTTCTATGCTGAGCAGAGCTGAAAAGTGGAAGTTGACATGAGATGTACAGATTTTTCTCAAAGGCTCCTTGAAGCAGGTTACCTTCTTAGGAAAATGCAGCAGAGCCAAAATCCGCATGCCTCCGTGTTGGAAGCAACAGCTAAAGCTTGGCACCTGGTCCTCCCAGCATCAGAGCAGCAACCAAGAAAGGTTCTCTGTTTCTTCAGCTCAGATGTCACAGGCTTCACGAAACCCAACAGGCATTTGGAGATTGCCCCTTTCAGAAACAGAAAGTCTGCGAGGAAAAGCTTTCAGCTCAGTTACCGCCCTCCCATGGACCTACAGCCTTGTGCTGTGTCCGAAACCCGGCATCTCCTCCCTCTGGTGGCAGGGTCACCGTGCACTCCATCGCCTGCCTGCTCACTGACATAGGGCATGTTTAACACTGCTCTGTTCACATGTCTTAGGAACATGTGCCCCTCCTCACAGAATAATTCATGTTGGAAGGAATTTCTCGTGGGATGCGGTCTAGCCCAGGCACCTGATCCTGGCTAAGGTAACTTCAAAGTTAGGTCAGATTGCTTAGGTCCTCATTCAGTAGAAGTTTCAATACCTTTGAAGAGAAGGATTAACAATCTTTCCACATCCCTTTTCCACTGCTTGCTTATTCCTTTTTTTTTTTTTTCTTTCTCCTCATATTCGCCTGGAATCCCCCTTGCTTCAGTCTGCAATAGTTGCTCCTCATCCTCCTCCTGACCTGCTCTGAGAAGAATCTCTTAGATGTGAACTTCCAGGAGACACAGGTAGAGGCCGCAGCTTACTGCTCACCTGATTTTACAGTACTGACTAGACCTAAGCCAATAAATATCTACCCTTTGTTACTATACCTGCTGAGTTTTAATCAGGATTTACAGTGCCATTGTTTGATATTTGTAAGGGTCAAAATGCTCACAAGGTACAAGTGACCTTTTCAAAGATAACTTACATCTTTGAACCTACTAAGACTTTTCACTCCCTTTATGAGAGCTGTCAGTAAGAAACAAAAAAATATCTGCACAAAATATGTGCAGCTTCACAAGAAGTAATGTTTGCTTATCACTGTTTCTAATTTACTTCATACTTTGTACAGGAAAAAAAAAAAAAAAAGTACTTTTGTTTGATTCCATTGCAGAGAAACCACCATTTCCCACAGAGCTGTAGCACAAGTTGTACCTTAACTAGAACATCCATTGGCCATCAATCCTCTAGTTCCCACTAACTGGAAAAATCAAACAGAGGCCCTCACATCACTTGGAATTCTGCTGCTCATTGCTAATTTGCTGAACTCTGCTTATAAACATTTACCATCAACTGAAGTGGACTAAAGGACCTTAAATGATAGAAATTTAGCATCAAGAGAAAAGACAAATATTTGCTTTAGAAAATATCCTGTGCCTAATCGGAAGCTTGATCCAGGCTAGGTCCATTTTTATGCCATGGAAAAAATGGCATATTTCCTAGGACAGGAAACTATTTCCCAAATTTATTTAAAGCAGCAAATAGGGGGCTCAGATTCATTTTCCCACTTGCAGTCTAGTTCTAGCTCATGCTTCCTTGTTAATTTTCAACTTTAAAAATTCTTATTACCTTATTCCAAAGTAAGTAAACATTGCTTAAAATTTTTTTTTTTCTGTTTTCTATTTTCTCTCCTTGAAAAGACAAGTTTAATTTCTGATCTGGTTTCTACCTAAAACTCTAAGTTTCCACATACCTCCAGGAAAACTAAGCCCACCAACTCCATGTTCAAGAACAATGTTTGCTGAGCCTCTAATCTCCTGCTTGGACTTTTAACAGCTCACTTTCTTGCAGATTCAGAATGTAGCTGATTTTTTAAATTGTTAGAAGTCAAATCCTTCCTTGGGATCACAGTCAGGTTTCTTCTACCTTTTTGTTTCAATAGCCCTGGATGAGTCTTAGCGGGTGTTTGTACATAATTCTTATAATGTGGGACTTGTGATGTACATCCTTCCTAGACAGTCCATCTGGCAGGACTGTTCTCTTAATAAATATCCTGAGAGCTATATCTTTATTGTCCAGAATGCTGTTACACAGCTGGCTCTCCCTGATTAGCTATCTCTATGTTTGCATCATGTTATATTCACCTCAGACACGTTTTGAATCAAGCTGAGAATCTATAAAGTAACTGCAGCAACTACCTCGGGCCAGCCACTGTCAGGACATAGAGGGATAACGTTGTGTGTTGGAACTATTTGTCACACGAGGAAGACTTGTTCCAGCCACTCAGCAGCTTCACAAATTTCAACAATTCCATGTCCAAAGTGTTTTTACTGGTGGCCCAGCTTAAACCACAGGTGGCTTGTGGCTGGGAAAGGAGGGTTTTGCAAATGCAGATATCTGCTGGGGCAGCCTTTTTAACTGCAAGTTGGTTCCTTCATAAAATATACTCCTCCCAGCTCATGGCATCATCTGCCTTACACAGCAGCACTCCAACATTCAGCATGGGTACAGCTTTGTGTAGGAATCAGCTTTATACTGGCATACAGTGAAATAGCCTAGGGACAAGGCACATTAGCATACATAACATAAATGCTGCTTCTCAACTATCCAAACTTGGTATCTCACTTCCTTGTAAAGATTGCAATCTCCAAGGCTCTCAGTTTGGCATTTCTTAAGCACAGATATCACTGTTTTAATCAGAAAACATGATAGGAAAAAGAAATAGCCTGTATCAAGATTTCTGTTTGCATAAAACCAGCAATACAGGCAGTCTTACCTGTTGCAAATTAAATTCCATCCGTTTCTTCTTCTGATCTCTGTATTAGTTTCAGGTCCTAAAATGGAACAAGTTCACATTTGCTTGGGGCAGTGATGGGAGGTTTGTTGGTTGTTTTAATCTGTTTAAATCAGCATGGTTGCAACATATTTCTCAGATAAGACCTTGAGAGAAATATTAATCTAGGCTTGAGAAATCAAGAACGAAGTCAGTGGAAAACCTCTTTTTCCCATGTTTATCGTGTGGGTGGCTGAAGCTGTCACAGTTTCATGACCCTGACTTGGCCAGAACACATGAAAACAGTTGAAATAATACAACATACTCTCAGGATACGTACAACAGTATTTGTTGACATTGATTACCAAGTGCAAAAGAAACAGGAAGGAGTACACAGACGAATGTCGAGTATAAAGGAGTACAAAGATGAATCACAGATACTGGTTTCATTTTCCCATCTTCTGAACAGAGAAAAAGGCTTCATAAAGCACATCAAGATGTCACAAAAGCTTTTATAGTCACTGGGAAGGAAGCTATAGCTGAATGTTTCTTACAGTTGAAAGCAAATAGTGCCATAAGGAAAGCAGACACCTTGGAGGATGAACACAAATGAGTGCTACACTGACGTCTATCAACAACTCTTGCCAACAACTTCTTACACAAAGAGCAAAGTCCTTGGGGGTTCTCCTGGCTCAATACTCTACATCCATAAAAATAATTTCTGTAATGTGTTGGAAAGACAGAGGAAGCAGCTGCAGAAAAAGTTACAGTAAGCTTATTTATTAAAGTAAATTATGTTTTCTTTAAAATACTAATAACATTTACAAGTACTAATGCCCAAATAGTGAAGCAAAGCAAATACAGTGTCTGGTCTCCCTGCTGTTTGTTTAGTTGTACTTTGTTCTATAAAGGCATTAGGTATCCAGTGTAATTCTTTAAATTCAAAGTTCTTGCCACAAGGTGGCAGGAGCTCCCCAATTAAAATCGTACCTAATGCGTTATCCAATGACAGTTGGCTAGTTCTCAGGAGTATAGATCACTTCTGTGAGCCAGGATTCAAACTAGCTTTGTTCAGATGGGTGGGGGTTTTTGTTTCAGTTTGTTTGTGGTTCCCCACCACCACCCATAACAACAAATTAGAAGGAAAAATATTTTCAAAAGCAATAGATCACAAAAGCCTTATGGATAGCAGAAGTTGTTGCCTACTCAGTTTGGGAATTATAACTGAAAAGCCTAACAGAACAAAAAAAGGAACTTAGAAAAACAGTTTTCTCTCTGAGGATTAATTCCTATATAAGGACTGTTTCCTGTTTAAAAGCAGAATTCTCAAAGCTCTATTTCTGCCACTTCCCA
The DNA here is from genome assembly GCA_025447755.1 of Corythornis vintsioides. Lineage (NCBI taxonomy): Eukaryota > Metazoa > Chordata > Aves > Coraciiformes > Alcedinidae > Corythornis > Corythornis vintsioides. The sequence goes on from JAOEGS010008141.1 coordinate 54,286, forward strand.
CTCTAATTTTTCAGCAAGAGTAAATACTTCTGTCTCTGTTTAAAGCAACAGCTGTCCTTGCAGCAGTAGACACCCCCAATACATTTCCTGCTCAGCACAGGTTTCAGAGAACAGTCAATCTTTTTGGTATCGCTGAGGAAACCTAATTTAGAGCAAGTCTATTTAGCTTCATTTCTGCCACCTAATAACAGGGTTTGTTTTTTTTTTCTTTGAGCTATAAAGACTTGGCTTTGGGTCACCATAATTGTCTCTGATCTGCAGATGATGTCCAGGTAATCCTTGACCCAGGACTGAATCCTCATTATTCCTTCCCAAGAGAATCCTTTGGGAGAAGACCCAAATCAAGACATCTTGTTCTTCTGTGTCAGGCCAAAACATGAGATACCATTCACATGGCTTTGAGCACACTCAGTTCACAAGAGAGCTGAGCACAAAAACACAGGAGTGCACAGTCTTGAATCTGATGACACAAGCCAGGACATGGTCCTTATTCTTCTACAAAATAAACAACAAATACCCTGTTTTGAGGTTCATCATGATTTTGGTGTCTTCTACTTTTATATATACCTGGAAATACTTTATGCCAAATAGTCTTTTTCCATAGCTTTATTCCAATATAATTTCTATTAGAGCGAAGATAATCTATTACTTGGTTGTAAATCAGTAACAAGCTTTATTAAACAACTCTACCTGCCATGTCACAAATTAAACTGCAGAAGAAAGTCTGCAAATGATGTGTGGCTACAATGCTTTTGGCTGTTCAAATGGGGTTGTTTATTTTTTATTAAACATTCTAGCTAAGGGAAAAGTATTTTTTAATCAGCAATAGCTGCCAATGCATCTACCTGTCCAATAAGGAAGACTTGAAAAAGTCACATGAAGGATTTATCCCCATATTAGGGAGCACCTAAACTGCTGTGCTGATCTGAACTGATCTACATCAGTTCTGCCAAATCAGAACAGTTTCCAGAGTTTAGTTTATCCCTTCAGGATTGTGTTTGCTGGGAAGTAGTGCAGGTCAATAGAAGCATCATGATTTGGAGAATAACTGTGGTACAAGCCACAAGAAGAAGGGACAATTAGAAGTCTCAGGAGTACATTTTTCAGGAGTGCACTTTTCATGAAAATTTGTGTAGATACACCCTTAAGATCTTCCTGTCCCTGCTGGAAATGGAAAGCACAGAACACTTTTGCTTGGTTTATCACAACTCCGATACTTACTTTATATTTCTATTCAAGAATATGCTTTGTTTTGACATTGCTAAATGGCTTTATACTCCATGAGCTCTTACTTCAGCCAGCACTTAAGCTATAAAAACAAAGCAGATTCACAAAGACAGCCAATAGCCCACTCAAACAGCTCGATAATTCTTATTAAAGAAAATAGTACAAATTGATCTAAGATTCAATCAATATACTTCCATCTGCTTTACATCCTGACTACTATACCATCTCGATTGCAACATCATAGGGCTCAGAGCTGCTGGGCTAGAAGCTGTCATCAATTAAAATGTCATAAATTAAAATCAAAGGACTCTCTTCTCAGTTATGTTGAATCTAAACTTCTTTCATCAGGAAAGAGTTTTACAGGCTAATAAATGTTTCAGATCAAGTTGAAACTCTTCAAAAGAGATCAAGTGATAACAGAGTTATCCCTGTTTCAAGTTGCATGAAATAAGAAGCACTGCAAGCATTTGCTGGGAAAAAAACTAAGGATTTTTTTCCTAAGAATCTTAGATTGAATAAGCCATACTTAATAAAAGTTTTTAGGTAGCAAAACTTCAGTGATGCAACATCAGACTTATGTGCTAGTAGAAAATGCTAAAATGCTATTGCAGTCACAAGTGTTGTCATTGTTGAGTGTGCAGCAGGTGAAACTGTAGGCTACCTGGCTGGTCACAGACAGGAGGCGCTGGAATACCACTGGCTGCTGGCAGGACAGTCAGGTCCCAGCAGCACAGGAACTATACAACCCATGTAAGCAGCATGTGCAGCTCTGAGCAGATGTGGAGATGACCAGGGAATGCTTTGATTTGCTCTCAGCCAGAACACTGGTCAGCTTCAGCACTGATCTGCCACATTAGAGCACCCCTACAAGATGTTGCTATGATTCCATCTATGACAAAAATGAGGGTTACTACAGCAAATGTGCATATGTAGCTTTGCTACATGATGAACTATTTCTTTGACTTCTGTTCACAAAAAGGGAGGGTTTTGATACAGACAATGAATGGGATGTTCAAGGACTTGGCTGGCACTTGAACACCACTAAGCAAGCAAAGGAGCATGGCAGATCATAGGATATTAATCAGAAAATTAATCAGAAGTGAAACCCTGCAAGTTGTTTTAAGAGCCTAGAGCAGCAGAAATAGAGAGTATTATTACCAATCAGTAGATAATAGGAATATCATCATGCTCATAGACATTATGAATACAAAGTAAGTATTAAGGGCATCAACAGAGGAGATTAGTGACAATCATATAATGAGAAATGTGAAGATAAGCAGTTAGATCACTACAAACAAGCTGCTGGGAAACGAAGAGTCCATCTCAGCATGAGATGCAAGTCACCAAAACGACTGATAACAACAGAAAATCCAATTGCTTTGATCTCTCCTCCATGACAGCCAACTGCCATCTCCTATGGCAAGATAGAAAACACAGAACAATGAAACACTTTCAGTGTGGTTTTCAGACCACTGAAGAGTAGCACTACACTCAAGTCTAACAAAAAAGGTAGTGAGTGCTTCAAAAGTAAGTAGCAGATACTGCTAACCAACATTTCAGGTAGTTAACAGGTATGCTATTTCTTGAATTAGCTTTTTGAAACATGGTGAGTTTACCAACAAATTATAAGAATGTTTCTGCAGATCAAATTGCACTTTGGGACCTTGCTATTAGAACTTTATGGGTACAAAGAAAAAAGGATGTTGGAAATGCATCAGGGAGGGTCAGATTTGTGAATAAAAGACAGAAGAATCCAGCACCAGTGGAGAAGAAACGGACAGATTTCATTTTGTACATCAGCTTGAAGAGGGACTTGGAGAAAAGAGATGGTCTTGACTGTTTTCTGTCTTCAGAAAACAGAGGATCACAGAATCTAAAGCCTTGAAAATAGTTTTCCCTCAGACATTAAGTACCTCCAGCAGTATAGTTGTAGATTGTGCTAAGCCACACGTCCTTCCTGCACACTGACAGTGTGGCTGCAGTACCTAAAAGCAAAAGCTTAGGGCACCATGCATTACAAATTTTTGCCAAGCCTTCGTTACAATAAAAGTGCAATATACAGACCAGTCAGAATCTCTATAGCTTGCCCAAACCAGGGTCCTCCTTTCTGTCCTTTTAAAAAGACAGCTGTAATCTCAAAATCGTTTATTAACCTAACATATCAGGTAGTTCTGCCAAAAATAGCTAAACGCATGGAATTTGAAGCATTTGACTCATTACAGGATAATCTTAATTTTGCCCTTGACAAGCTGTCTGGCAAGCTGAGGCAGCTTCATTAGAAGCTTATCGAGGACAACAGCTCCAATAAGAATCAAATGCTAAAGACTCCATCTTCATCCGGAATGAGGAATCTCCCCCCAAAATGACTTTTAAATGCATTTTCCATTGCATTTGAAGGACATGGGAAAGCTAAAAGCAAGAGATAGCTTGTCCAGGGATGAAAAAAAAGTCAAAGGGAAAATGAGGAAAAGCAGGAAAGTCAGATCACCCATAAAGATAACAAAAGAATAAACAAGTAAATTCTAGACAATTTGTGCATGGGCAGAAACAATGAGAGGGAATAGAAAAGTTTATTTATTTGACAAACAAAAATATTTATGATTCTCCTAGTCTCTCCCACCATGCTACTAAGCCACTCTGTATCTTCAGCACATTTTGTACAACCAACAATGCACTAAATTATTATGTTGACCTACTTAAAAGACATTTAGGATTATTAAGAGAGTTAGATAATGCAGTAATGGACATTATAAATGTCCATTATAGACCCACTGAACCTTCAGAGATGAACCAGAGAACTAGCAGCAACTGGGCACAGATAAACCAACAGTAATCCATTAGCTATGCAAATAATCACAGCCCACTGAACAAACTCAAACAGTACACAAGTTATTTGGATCAGTCCTCTGCAGCTGGTCACAACCTGTATTAACATTTGGTTTAGCAACAACAAAGTTACCCTGTTAAAAGCCAAACATAATTGTTTCAGTTTCCTCTATCTTAACTAAAACAAACCCTAACTTGAAAAAACAGACACAAGTTACATTCCCAAAACATTTTTTTTTAGTGTCACAAATTATGTATATTATTTCTCTAGTACTGTCTGTGTTTACCATGTGCAAAATCCCAAAGAGCTGGACCTCAGAAACAGCTTTGTGCTAATACATAGCAACTGTTAAATGTGCTGTTTCTTACTTCATAATAAAAGGAAAAAAAAAAATCTAGGTATATATTCCTTATTCAAAAAAATATTTCAGTGCTTGTAATCCCCAGATTTAATCAGAAGCCTGCTATAAAAAGTTGCCTGGATATTTACTTAACATTGACAGTGTATTAAAAAGCACCATTATTGCTGATGAAAGCTAAGAATGGCACCTGTTTATTAATTTCTTTAGTACTCATCATATCACATAGGCAAGCTTGTCCTCACAAGACTACTACATCTGTGTCTTTCAGTTCTATCAACTTGTAATCACACCAGTATATTTTTAAGGACAGCACCTGACTTCCAGTTTGAGAATGTTTGGGAGCTAATGAACCTGGTGTGCTTTGTCACCTCGTATGTCAGACAGCATTCTAGTAGGCATAACAAGGAAGCACCTGAAGCATGACAGGCACAGGATGAACCTACAGCTTATTGCCTTTCAAAATTAATACAAACTTACTTGAGAGACCTATTTTTCAGATTTTTTTCATTTTAATCCCCATGTACTGTAGGCAAAGATCAGATTAAAAGAATGTAATCAATTATAATGAGAATTCTTGTGTGCCCTGATGTTCTCCAGGTTTTAATACTGTTATTTCATCGCACAGCACAGTGAGCCTCTCTTGGGTTATCATATAGCTAGGAATATTTATAACCAAAAAGCACTGCATATTGAATTAAAAATAATCTTCCATGCATCGTTTCTCTTGGTTTTGAAAAGATTACTATGCCTGGTCATCCCCAGTTCGATACACTGAAATTTTATCCATATATTTTAACTCGTATTTTTAAGTGTATTATATAGTAGCTTTGCACGTAGCTTTTCTTATCCTCACTTGGATAATTTAGTCACCTATTGGGAAGAGCTGGTAATGAGAAAAATACAACTTCTTGCTGGCAAAAATCAAACTGGCCGGATAACAGAGACTCAAGACATCAAGATAAGCACAGAAGATGGTGATGAACACCTGGGAACTAATCTGTATTTGCCTTCTTGAAGCTCCAAAGCTGACACACTCAATGTCTATGCAGATGCAGCAGTTCTGCCTAGTCAGGTTTTACAGCTCTAACTCAACAGGTGAGATGCCTATTTAAGAGCCACAGGGTTCATCAGCAAAAGGAATTGCTATAAACATTTTATAATGTTGACAGAATTCTTCCGAAGATCTGCTTCGTTTTAATTCATGCCAGTCATCAATCAAAGCAAAATCAGTCTACCGAGTCTACTTCCATCAAGGTTTTGCACAACCAGAGGCTTGCCTGTTTTAATGGTTTTGACACGGAATCCACTTTTTTGGTTCCTTCTAACATTCCTGAAGTGACTCACAAAAAGAAAAAGGGAAAATAGCATAAAGCAGAGTTTGATAATGTAATTCTTCACTGTTTCCTAGGACTCGTCTCTCTCACAGACAGCTTGCAGCAGATGTTTCACTCGGGAGCGATTCCGCCACAGTCAGTCAGCACCGCGCGTTGTTTTCCCACTGCCACAAGCATTTCAGCCTCTGCACCAGGTGCAGTCAACTTCTGGTGACGTGTTACCGGGAACAGGCTTGTGATCACTGCAGCAGGACGTGGGACAGCCACGTTCGCAGGCCCCGGGCACTCAGTGTCCTGCTCTCCCACACACCATGGGTTACTCAAAGGCTGCCGCGGGATCTTCATAGCAGTGCGTTCAGGAGCCAGGCGAGAAACTCCCCTGTCCACCCAAAACGCCCGCAAGTGAAGAGCTCTTTAGCCTCAGGTGTTCCAGAGCTCTGCAGAGCCAAACACCCCTGAGTGCATGCACACACGGAGGGAAAAGTACAAACATCAGGAGGTGACACAGCCCGAAAGCACCCACGCTTCAAAGGCAACACATTCACCATTCTAAAACACCAAGCTCTGGTCCGGTACCACTAGGGAAGGAAAAAGCATCACCTCCTAGGCACGCAAATTGACACAGCACGGCAAAGTCTAACTTAACCGACTTTCGGCGGAATAAAATTCCACTTACCGAGGGACTTTCCCCGATCCCCCCCCACGTCTCCCGCCCACCACCCCCCGGCCGCCATCTTGCCGCCCAGCGCCCCCGCAGACTCACTTTCCCGTGAAGCCCGGCGACGCTGACACGAGGCTGCGCTCGGCGGAGCAGGAGCCGGCGGAGCAGGTACGGCCGGGAATCTGACCATTCCCTGCCGGGAACCTGGCCGTTCCCTGCCGGGAACTTGACCATTCCCTGCCGGGTAGCTCCCCCCGCGCGGGGGCTCCTCAGCGCGGCTGGAACTCCCGGCCGTGTATTACTTTGGGGGGTGGCCGTGCTGAGGGGCCCGATCCCGACTGCGGTCGGTGAACACGGAATAGCCGCAGAACGAGCCGCGGGGAGGGAAGCTGAACACTCTCCCGGCTTTTCGTAACGACAGCTGTAGATTTGTTTTCGTCCTACCACTCTTTCTACCTCCGATTGTAAGGTCTTTGGAGGAATAGCAGAGCATTCTGCCCTGCCGAGCAGATGGTGAAATGAAGGGCTTCAGTTAAAACATGAAGTAGATCTGTGAATACCTGTGTAGTGCTATTGAAATCAGATTGGTTGAAACGGGCGTTTTTACAATGTCTTTTACAGGTCAATTTCCTGAAATAGCGCCAAAGGAAAGGATGGAACCAGGAAATGCAGCCACTGAAACCGTCCTGGTCACTGGAGGAGGGGGTTATTTTGGCTTCCGGTTAGTGCTTCAGTTACTACACAGAATAAACATAATAGATTGTTGGAGCGAGGCAACAAAATCCGTCTGTAAGAGGGAAAACTCAGCCTGAAATGCCTGATACAACTCACCCCATCTTATCTCGGGGCCTCTGTTTTAAACAAGGATGTTTTTCTGTTTCTAAATGTTTTAAGCAAATGTGTGGTTGTGTTGCCAAATGCTGAGCACCGGCTGGCTTGGAGACATTTACCTGTCCAGTCACCTTTGTGATGGGGATTTAGATTATCATCCTTCAGCCTCTTCTCAAGAGCAAGCCTACACTTGTATGCTGATCTTCCCTCTGAAAGTACCTGCAAATAGTTACACACGTGCTTAGCTCTATAGACTAAATCTCCACCTGCTCTCAACTATCAAGAATATTTTATGGACATTGATGTTATTATTAGTTATTAATAACATATATATTTCAATGAAATCCATTTCCTCTTACTGTAGGTGCCTTTACAAGCTAACCCATGTAAAAAAAAATCCTATTTTGTGTTCTAGACTACCTTTTAGAGTACCTTTGGAGTTGTAACTGCTAACATAGAGAGATGACAGTCATAACCACAAAGTAAACTTGAAGGAAAAAAAAACTCAAGAGCTACCTATCTGACTTCTGCCTGTTTTTTAAGTCCACTCTCTCCCCCTTTAAGCACTGTAGAAATGTAAGTTATAGGAAAGGGATAAAGAAATAAATACCTCATATATGCTTTGTGTTAACACCTGCATTTGTATCTGTGACTGGGAGTAAAGCACAGGCATACAGCAGTCTTCAGTTTAGAAGTATCTCACCCATTCCTCTTCTCCATAAAATTTCAAACACAGTGGCAAAGACCAACCTATTCTCCTGATAGAACTGAGATGACACAAAAGCAATAAAGCCAGTAAGATTTCCCCTCACACACTCTACTTGGCTACAGGTTTACATCTGACAGGTTTGGTATTGCTCATCTGTAGAAGACAAGTGGAGAAATAGCTGGTTTCTTTCAAAAGGCTGCTGAGAACACTTTAGTTATCTGTATCCTGAATTTTCCTTTCAGCAATTGATGAAGTCTAAGAAACTATTCAGTACCTCAAGCATTACAGTTAAATCTTCCCCATAGTAGATAGCTAAATATTTAAGACTCCCATCAGAAAAAAAAAAGAAACGAAAATGAAAAATCAGTATTAAAATAGTAGCCTTTTCTTACCTCCAGGTGAAACATTTTATGCATTATTCTGCTATGTGTACTAACACAGGGTTTCTATCATATTCCAGTTTAGGTTGTGCAATACACCAAAAGGGAGTCAACGTGATTCTCTTTGATGTCATGAAGCCACTTCAAACCGTGCCAGAAGGAATACAGTTCCTGCAAGGGGATGTCTGTTGCCTGTCTGAAGTGGAGAAGGCTCTTAGAGATGTGACCTGTGTATTCCATATCGCTTCCTATGGAATGTCTGGCAGGGAGCAGCTGAACCGAAAACTTATAGAAGATGTTAATGTGAAAGGAACAGAAAATGTCATCCAGTCCTGCAAAAGCAGAGGAGTGTCATGCTTGGTTTATACAAGTACATATAATGTGATATTTGGAGGCCAGATTATAGAAAATGGGGATGAATCTCTGCCTTATCTACCTCTTCACCTTCACCCAGATCACTACTCCCGGACCAAGTCTTTAGCTGAAATGAAGGTTCTGGAGGCAAATGGTGCTGAGCTTGGAGATGGAAAAGGTGTATTAAGGACTTGTGCTCTCCGGCCAGCAGGCATCTATGGGCCTGGAGAACAAAGACATCTTCCAAGAATAGTTAGTTACATTGAAAGGGGACTGTTTAAATTTGTATATGGAGATCCTTGTAGTTTGGTAGAATTTGTACATGTGGACAATCTAGTTCAGGCTCATATCCTTGCCTCTGAGGCCCTCAAAGCCAGCAAAAATCATGCCGCTGCAGGCCAAGCCTATTTTATTTCAGATGGCAGGCCTGTAAATAACTTTGAATTCTTCCGACCTTTAGTGGAAGGTTTGGGTTACAAGTTTCCAACCTGTCGACTTCCTCTCTCCCTTGTCTATTTTTTTGCATTCCTTACTGAAGTGGTTCATTTTCTTGTAGGCCGGGTTTATAATTTTCAGCCTCTCCTCACGCGCACCGAGGTTTACAAAACTGGCGTCACGCACTATTTCAGCATGGAGAAGGCCAGAAGGGAGCTGGGCTATGACCCTCAGCAGTATAGCCTGAATGAAGTGGTTGAGTGGTTTAGATCTCAGGGACATGGACCAAAGCCACGGCAGTATACCATCAGACATCTTGCTAGGGATGGGGGATTGCTCTTGCTGCTAATTGCTCTGATGGTCTCATGGTTTTCATCCACAGTTACATTTTCACTCTGAAGGCTGAAACACTGAGTATGGAGGACAGAATTTAGCTGTGTCCTGAGTACTCTTGCTTTTGACAGGTAACAAAAAAACAAACAAGAACATACATATTTGTGTCATTCAGGCAATGAATCATCTTCAATAGTTTTATCCCTAAGGAATGGAGATTCTGAGTACAAAGGTGTAATTTTTATCTACAGTTCCTTTTCAAAGTAAAATTTATAGATCACTAACAAAATGAAGCTCAGTATTAATGCAAACGACATTTTATTTCCAGGTACAACAGCACACTACAGTGAATGGAACAAATGTCCTTACACTGACCCTTCCTCCTCCCCGAGGGGATTATACCCTTCATCCCTGACCTCTGTTCCTAAAAAGTTTGTGCTACATAATCCAGAGAATACATTTACTTCTTGATCACATTCCAAAACCAAATTCAGCTTTCCATCTTGGATGTATATATACCTAACCTAGATTGCCTGATAAACTCCTAGGTATGCTTTTCTGACTTAACTCTGTGATATGCAGTGGCACTTGTGGAAAATGCACAGTGGCTAATCTGAATTACAGCATGGTGCTTGAAGCAGCACAGATTTGTAGAATTTTCTAGACATCTGTTTACAATGATTGAACTAACTAAAGTGGATTCATAAGATCTATGATTTTTCCCAGCATTATTGAATGGTTAAACAAATAATCCCTCAAAGACATTTGATGATAAGATTAATGCTCCACTGATTATTAAATGTTTTTAGCCTTTAATAAAGTTTCTTTAACACCTGACACCACCTTACATGCTTGATACAATGAAACTAATTTTGTGGCACTTTAAGAACAGAAAATAAGACTTTGTTAAGTACAGTGTAAATTCAAGTGTTGTGTCTATTTCCAAATGTTATTTTCTTACCTGTTTTCCCAAAAGTGAATTACCAGAAATGCATCTAAAAATTGAAAAAGTATATCTGAAAATATATCAGAGCTTTAAGTTTTCCTGGTCATCAGAATGATTTAACAACTAATCGGTGCCTCACTGGAAAGAATGATGCTGATACTCTAAGTGAATAGTTCCAGAATCTTTGGCTTAACCTCACCTACACTGTGTAGGTGAAACGCTGCCAGACATATACAAACAACATATTTCTAAAACATGTATATTTATTTTAACAGGCTATGTATAAAACATCCTTAAAGTAGACCAGATTTTTATGTCTTCTAAGTGACCCAACCAAAATTTTATTTTGCTACTATTTAATACTAATTTCCACATATTTTCAACAATACAGTGGCATATTGAAAAAGCTGTGACATGATCTTCACAGATAAATGTCTTGAAGGCTAATAATTTACACATACTCTGAAAGATCTGGGGATTAAATCGTGACTCAGGAGCACATGAGTGTTGATGAATGTAGGCTAGAGATGAATGAAACTGCACTTTAAATTCTTCTAAAACTAATAACTGGATATGTTTATAAATACTGTTACGGATCAGAAGATAAATTTAGCTCCCAATTGATTCTGAAGGTTAATTTTCATTATATGTAACTTCTATTTCTAACAATAAATGGAATTTCAGCCTGGAACAAAGTCAAATATGTTGGATTGCACTTTGAAATGCTGTCAGAAGACTACAGCAGAATTTGTACTTCAGCTTCCATGCACTTTCAGATTTTTACAACTATTCCAAAGAATTCTAAGGCAATCTCTGGTAAATAGCTAATGCCATCTCACCATCTAGAAGGATAGTTTTGGGAACTTCAAAACTAAACTAAACTAAACTAAAAATAAAAATTTTAACAGAGAAACGTAGGTTCACTGGGGTGGAAAAAGTGTGAGAACATAAGCAAAAAAACACAATGAATAAATTATTTGGACTTCAGAACTGATGCATTCAGTACTCACAAATTTAAAGATGATAAAGACCATCTGGCTCATCTAATGACCTAGAAGACCTAGGCTGCAGATAGCTCACATTGATTCCTGCTCAGTATGTATATAATTATCAGAAGAGTGAGAAAATTTTTGTTCCCAAGACTATCAACAATTAAAAATCCCCCCAACCTGAAGACAGCACACATTCACCTAGCAGCACTTCTGCCCATGCAGTTAAGGTGACCTTATGGGCAGAAATAATGCTGATAAAGTGTTATGGCGATCAATCAAGATTACTGTGCTTCCAAGACTACAAACTCACCTTTGCCTCGTTCAGACCTTGTTTGAGTTGAACTGCAGTTGATGCTCACTAGGCCTGATGTTTCTACCTACCTATCAGTGAAAAATGTCTGTTAGGAGTTGCAAGTTAAACATGATCTTTGACATTTTCCTTCTGTCTTGCTTGTTTGTAGCCAGATCAAGTGCAACAATAACCATGTCTATGGAAACAACCAGTAAGTCAGTTTATCTTGAAACTGCAGAAATGCCATTCCTCCAGTCTCCAGCAGAACACTTCTCAGTAAGAACTCACACAGGCTCAAGTGACTGGCATGCAATGAGCAATGTTTAAACAAAGAAATATCGGGCATCATTCACATCACTGCTGAGATATCAAAAATTATTTATTAAAAATAAGTTATTTTAAGGATGTAAAACAGTTTATGTAACAATTTAACAGATGTTAACTTAAAAAATTATGGTTTTCCTCCTAGATGATAACATTACCACACACATTCAGTTCCACTTTCATATTAAAATGGCTGCAACTGAAAAAGTTGGTACAGAGCCTGCCCTGAGAAGGGTTTGAGAGGTAAGGTTTTTGGAGTTGAAGCACAGAATGCATGAAACAAGAGATGAGTTACTACAGAGCTGTGCCCCATCTGCTGGAGTCAACAAATCAGCCTCTGCAGGATTCCTTTCTGAACAGTGCCTCAGTGTACTGCCTTACTGTAAAATGAAACGCATTTTCATAAATACTGACCAAGTGCCTCATAACTTTTGACATCACGTATTCACGGAGAATGCGCATGGTACCTTTCAAAGGACTATCAAATGTGCTAGTTCTTATATCCTTGCACAGCAGCAGCACAAGGAACTCCTGTGTTCATCACACAGTGGCTGTCCTGTGTCAGGAATATACACAGCAATGAAAAAAGCTAATTTAGTTATGTCTGTTCTGGAACTGAGCTTAAATTAAAAAAAAAAAAATACAAACAAAAAAACAAACAACAAACCTCACAAAATGAAACAAAAAACCCACCATAGCACCAACCCTGAGCTATAGGGTTTGCTCTAATCCATAGAATCTTGTAGTCTCCTATTTTTCTATGGTCAGTCCAAACCTAGCTGGTACTCTGCTGCCTATAAATCCTGTCCCACCTGAGAAGGCTTTGGGCCACCTTGTCAGATCAACACTGACAACAGTGTTCTCACAATATTAAATTGGAAACATGGAGGCTGCTGAATGAAATATATAGCACAGGGATTGACCATATGACAAACTGACCATGTCCCAGAATGTGCTATAAAATGTATGCATGCCAAAGGTCCCCCTCCTTGAGGAACAGCAACTGGACTATCCCAGGACACCTAGATACTGTAGATAAGCCCAGCTGTATACAATCTAAGTTACAGCACCACCTCCCAAATCCACAGTCAATGTCATTTTTTTCTTTGTTTGAGGGGAGTTTGGACCCATCTAATCCCTGAACAAGTCAATCACAACTGGGTATGGAAAAGATTTCAGGCCAGAGGAAGAAAAGCAGACAGTGGCCATTAACTTCACTCTCTTATCTTTTTCAGTTTGGTGATCAGTAATTAATATCTTCAGAATAAAAAAAAATCACAGAAGCCAACCCATTGTGGGACACACTGAGAGCATTTCCACCTTTGAGATGAGACTGTCTTTACGGAACAACTAAAACCTCACGGGGTTCCTCAAACCAGCATCTGTGAGTGCACAAAGGCATCACTTAAGTGCCTCTTGAAACAGCCGAAGTCAATGCCTGGGGAGCAAGAGAAACTGAAAATTGCTGAGGCAGCTTCATCAGACCACGAATGCCAAATCCATGCAAGTTTTCTCTGATCAGAAATAAAGCACAATACTTTATGCCTCAGGCAGTCACTTGGACAGAAAATCTAACTCCTCTGCAGACATCTGAAAGTTAAAAGTCAAGCACACAAATAGCAAATCTCCACTCATGCTGAGATAAAACAACTAGGAATGTGGCAGTAGTAACTGCTAGCACGAAGAACCAACACAAATTATAATCACGTTTTCTCATCAATAGTTCCATGTTCTTCATTTGATTCAAGCTGCAGGAACACTCTGCCTCTATCCTTGCACATACTGTTGTTCTTGGATTAGGCACACTGGGAAATGATCTACATTTACCAGACACTATAATTTGATGCGATCATCTAAGTAGGATTGAAAGATTAAGAATGGACAGTTTGTTAACAAATATCCTTCTAAGCACATTAGCAGCTGAAAGGATTTGTGAAATTATACTATACAAAAAGAAATGCTTCTCAGAATTTGAAGTAACTTTTCTTTCCACAAAAAAACATTTCCTACTGCTTATCTTAAAACTTGTCTTGCCAGTGCCTTGAGGTTGTGAACACGGGTTCACAGGGGCTATGAACACAGGTTCACAGGGACTATGAACACAGGTTCACAGGGACTATGAACACAGGTTCACAGGGACTATGAACACAGGTTCACAGGGGCTATGAACACAGGTTCACAGGGGCTATGAACACAGGTTCATAGGGGCTATGAACACAGGTTCACACATCGTTCCTTTCTCAAACCTTCACAGAGTTCTAGAGGAAAAGCACAACTACAGTCAAAGGGGATATTCGATTTCAACAAAATTAACATATTATCTAGTTCACAAAAAAATAACAGAAAACTTTTAATAAAAGGCAATACATAGTGAGCTATCAGCAACCCAAAATACTTGATGCAGTATCAGAATTACAATATGTTGCCTTGGGCACTGTAACATACATGACATGACAATGCTGATGGAGAAGTGTTTTACAGCATTTAATAAATTAAAAACTCACTACCAGTTAACCTTAAGGAGCCAGGCTGTTAAAGTGGTGCAATTCCATGCAATGCAAATCAATGTGAGTGTCTTATCTATAGCCTGTCTACAAATATAGTAGATGATTTATACTTGTACTTCAGGTATTGATAATGGCAAGTGAAGTCTATCCAACTATATGCCCTCAAATTTTAAGAATCTGCAAAACACAGAAGGTCTGGCCTGAGCAGAGGGTATACTTTATACAGAATATAAATTAAAATAGTTTTTCTTATAACAAGAAATTACTAAGGAAACCCATCTTTCCTCCTCCTCCTCTTCTTCCAGTCATTCAGTCTGAGGAGACCGTCATTGAGTAGGATGAGCAGGCTAAATTAATACATCTTCTTGAACTACACCACAAAGTGTGCATCAAAGAATGATTACTTTAGGAGTAGAACTTGCTGTTACTGACTTTCTTCTCTTTTAATCTTGAGAAAAAAAAAAAAAAAAGAAAAAAGTCAAGTCTGTTAGGGATTTCTCAGAGGAAAACAGTCTACCAAGTTCAATTAACTTAGATATGAATGTCGAGTAATGGATCAGCAATAAGCATGGCAATTTTTTTTCTCTAATAAATGGGAGTAAACCAGTGATTCATGCAGCTATTCAAAACCCATAAAAAAGGATAAACATTTTTCAAGAAAAGTCTTCCATCCCATCTTGAGATTTACTCATTACTTCCTCCTTGTACATGAAGCCTCTGTTTCCTTCACACCCAGCCCAAAGGCAGCAGTAAAGGAGAAAGTTCCTTCCCCTAAGGTTTGGGTAATGAACTGACACTTTGCTGATGATTTTATGCTGTCACAACTCAACTCTGGATTTATCTTTTGTAGTTTGTGTATCTGTTCCCACATATCTAATATGCTAATGACATCTCCAGGGAGCGAATGTTGGTAGCTTAGAAGGATTGAGGTGATTTATTAATCTGGCTGTATATAAATAAAGGAGAAGAAAGGAATATAAACTCACCAGATTACAGGTTTTGCTGTGATCATGAAAACTGAGATTTCCCTTAACAGACATTTCACAGCATCTGCTGGCCTCTAGTGGCTTGCAGCCCAGCCTTGCTTCACTGTAGTCCTTCTTTGCTTCAGATAAGCTCATGCTACCCTCAGCACTCTTTAGATGCTTGTTTTCATAATCTGCAATTTCCTTACCCTAAATCATGTCTAGACTGTCTTGGGAAGAAGAACGGTGATCAACCCACCTGCGGTTGCATGTCTCTTGACATATCTGTAGTTTGTGCTCATTCACATGGAATTCTTTTAATATAGCATCTCTGTTAGGATTCCTTAAATTCATATGGCTATCATAAAGGAATAGTTGGTTATTAAGCTCCTCCTGGCGCTTCCGAAGTTGCCGACATGAGGAATAAAGCTCTTCTTCACTTTCCTTCAAAAGAACATTCGTCATCAATGTAACTTGTGAGACATATACCCAAAATGGCACAGAATTGGGGGATTATTTTGTTTTCCTAACACGCATTCCATTAGCTCTATGGAAAGTTTTATAAAATTAGTTTTAGAAAATATTCCTGGAATGTTTACAGAAAGAAACTAACCCAGAAAACACTAAAAAAAGCCCTCAGCCCCACAGTATAAACAGCCATATCCTCTGCAGGGGGCACCAGGAACATTCCAGCACAAGCATGAAACGTGTATCTAAACACCCTCCTTGGAGTATTTTTCCCCAGTAATGCATGGTAGCCTGTCGAGGAAAGGGCAGTAAATGCTGTATCATGATGGGTATCAGATTACAAGTTTTTAAAAGATTTGAAAAGTTGAATTTGTAACTGTCCCACCATATTTTCATATCAGGTGACATACAAACAATCCCGGTCCTTTCCTGTGGAAATCTAGACAAAGGTGGAAATCCTGACTAGTAAATAGGACCCCTAAGAGCATCAAGTACTCAGATGATCAAGAAAGAAGGATGGATACCATGTTTCTATGGAGCTACAGCAATTCAACACTTTCTCCTGTATGTTTAAAAATACTAGTACTTCAATGAAGTGTCTTAAAAGAAGCAGATTAGCACTTCTGCAGGAACCAGAATAAGGCTTCCACCTGATGAGTTTAATGAAATACTGGGAGAAATTACTATTTTCTTTCTGAAGTGATTGCTTTTTATGTAGGACTTTAAAAAAATATATTATTCTATGAAGTCAAAGGTGATTTTAGTTAGTTTTGCATGGCATCCATCAGTTAAGAGGGAAAGGCAACAAACATTCCATTATAGCAAAAACTAGTGCAGGCTTTGTTAGTGCATTGTTTCTTTTAAGAACTATGTAATCCATCCACCCAGAGGAAGTGTAACTCAAGTGGTGTTCAATGTCTCCCCTAGCAGATATATAACAGAAAACTCCATTCTCATTTCCTGGTTTCCACACAGAATTGGTAACAAACTCTAAGTGCATCAAAAAACCCCACTGGCTCTTACCAAAACTTGTTGCATTTCACAGTGAACCAGAAGTGAGGCCAGCTCTATATCTTCACTATAGCCATTCTTGAGAGGAACTGACCTAAAACCTGGCAGGAGGTATACACACAAAGGAAAGTAAGAGTTGAGGCAAAGGATTCTCTGCGGTCGCAGAAATGCTGCTGCTGTGCCAAGGGCTAACAAAGTCTTCATTGCTCAAATGCTCTGCTCCTGAGAGCAGCAGGCTTTGCTATGACAGTTACAGAGAAGCTAAAGTAGAATGGTCAAAGTGACAAAACATTTGATTTCACTTGTACTTGAAACCAAAGCCAGAAGCAGAGGAAAGCCAAAAACTTACTCTACTGTACATCCACATCTAAAGATAATTAGCAAAACAAATGCACTGACACCAAAACAGAAAGTCTTCCCTGATTTTACTCCGAGCACATAACGCTATTGCTGAAATGGGAGTATGTGGTAAGGATATTCACAGGATGTTGGGAACTGGAAGGGACCTCAATCATCTAATCCAATGCCCCTGCCCAGAGAAGGATCACCTTGATCAGGTCACACAGGAACGTGTCCAGATGGGTTTTGAATGTCTCCAGAGA